>MU694677.1:147667-164148 GCA_026770625.1 Nicotiana glauca | reverse complement strand
GCACCTCAGAGTGGTTCTTCAAACTCTGAAGGATAGTCAGCTATATGCTAAGTTTTCGAAGTGCGAGTTCTGGTTGAGTTCAGTTGCATTTCTGGGTCATATTGTATCAGCATAGGGTATTCAGGTGGACCCAAAGAAGATTGAGGCAGTCAAGAATTGGCCTCGACTAGCTTCAGTGACCGAGATTCGGAGTTTCTTGGGGCTAGCAGGTTATTACCGTCGGTTCGTAGAGGGAATTTCTTCTATTGCAGCCCCGATGACCAGGTTGACCCAGAAGGGTGCCCAGTTCAGGTGGTCAGATGAGTGTGAGGCGAGCTTTCAGAAGCTCAAGACAGCTCTGACTACGGCACTGGTGTTGGTTTCACCTACGGGTTCAGGGCCTTACACAGTCTATTGTGATGCTTCCCGTATTGGGCTGGGAGCAATATTGATGCAGGATGGAAAAGTCATTACCTATGCTTCGAGACAGTTGAAGATCCATGAGAAGGATTATCCGGTTCATGATCTAGAGTTGGAAGCGGTTGTTCATGCTTTGAAGATTTGGAGGCATTACCTATATGGTGTGACGTGTGAGGTGTACACGGATCACAAGAGCCTTCAGTACCTGTTCAAACAGAAGGAGTTGAATGTTAGACAGAGGAGATGGCTAGAGTTGTTGAAAGATTATGATGTTACTATCTTATATCACCCGGGTAAGGCCAATGTGGTGGCCGATGCATTGAGTAGGAAGTCCGCCAGCATGGGTAGTCTTGCTTATATCTCGATTAGACAAAGGCCGCTTGCTTTAGATGTTCAGGCCTTGGCCAATCGATTCATGAGATTAGATATTTCTGAGCCTAGTAGAGTGTTAGCTGGCACGGTCGCCCGTTCTTCTCTATTGGAGCATATCCATGATCGACAGTTTGATGACCCCCATTTGTGTGTCATGAGAGACACGGTGCAGCGTGGAGGTGCCATGAAGGTGACCTTAGATGATGACGGTGTTTTGAGATTGCAGGGGCAAGTTTGTGTGCCCAATATTGATGGGATTCGAGAATAGATCTTAGCGGAGGCCCATGGTTCTCGGTATTTTATTCACCCGGGCGCTGTAAAGATGTATCAGGACTTGCGGCAGCATTATTGGTGGCGAAGGATGAAGAAGGATATTGTTGCGTATGTGGTTCGGTGTTTGAATTGTCAGCAGGTCAAATATGAGCATCAGAGGCCCAGTGGGTTGTTTCAGAGNATACATTGGTGTCTAGCATGACCGTGAGTCCTTATAATGTGATTATCGTGAATTGGTTGTGAACTTCATATCTATTTGAGGATTTCTATATGTTGTGAATAACATGTGAACGGTAAAATAATTATTTGATTCCTGGGAGCATTGGCTTGAATTGTGATACGAATATTGAGAGTGTATAAAACGACTTGATTCTTTGGAGCGTGGGCTCACAATAGTATAGTGAATCAAAAGATAAGAAAAGTAAGAAAGAGAAAGCGTTGTTAATTGTTCCCTTGCCGGGACATTTGGTTGAACTTGTTGGTTCCCTCCCTTGCCGGAATTTTTGTCAAATATTTGCTTATTTTTATGTTCTTTAATTGTGACTGTTGTTTGGGGAGTCAGACTGTAAATGATATTGAGGATCGGGTTTTGCGCCGCAACAATGATATTGAGGATCGGGTTGCACCCCGCAATAATGATATTGAGGATCGGGTTGTACGCCGCAACAATAATATTGAGGATCGGGTTGCACGCCGCAACAATGATATTGAGGATCGGGTTGCGCTCTGCAACAATGATATATGGGGGTCGAGTTGCACGCCACAACAATGATACCTGATAAATGGTATGGGTTGGGTTGCACGCCGCAACAGTGGTATTTATGGGTCGGGTTGCATGCCGCAACAATGGTATTTATGGGTCGGATTGCACGCCGCAACAGTGATATTTGTGGAGCGAATTTCACGTCGCAAGAGTGATATTTGTGGAGCGAGTTGCACGCCGCAACAGTTATTGATACCAGGTATTTATATTGAGTATTGTTTCCTTGTTCATTGTGAATCTAAGTTGTTCTAGTTTGTTACTTTGGATTACTGTTGAGATTGTATCTCCCCATAGCATGTATCTCCCTCCCATGTTGTTAATGGCCTTGTATTCGATATTCCGTTGTATATTTATAACTGCACAGGTTTATGTGGTGTTCAGTCTAGCCTCGTCACTACTTCGCCGGGGTTAGGCTAGACACTTACCAGCACTTGGGGTCGGTTGTGCTGATGCTACACTTCTATGAATTTTTGCACAGGTCTAGGTTTTGAGGAGGAGCAACAACATTAGTACGGGAGCAGGTTTTCATTTTTACGATATTGAGGTAGTCTTGCAGGCGTCCGCAGGTCCGGCGTCTCTTCTTTATGTTCTCTTTTAGATTGTTGCCTCATTGTTTTCGAGATGGACATCTTATATATTTCTTTCAGACCATTGTATTTAGTATATTCTTAGTAGTTCGTGAGTACTGTGACACCAAGTCTTGGGTAGAGGCTATTAATGACTGTTCTGCGTTATGATTCGTAATATAAATCAGACTTCCGCTGTTATTCTTGTTAAATTTCATGATTTATTTGGATGCTGTAAACTGTTAAAGTAATTGTCTAGTAATGAAAGGGTAATTAAGTTGGCTTGCCTAGCTACCACGAGTAGGCGCCATCACGATCCTGATGGTGGGAAATCCGGGTCATGACATCAAGCCTAATAGAGCTCCTAGTCCGATAAGACTAGCAGAGATGCTATCAGGCCTAATTACCATAAGAATGGAAGGGAAAGTGAAGGACAAACACCATTTCACAAGAGCTTCAAGAAGAGTGAATTGAATTAGCCACGGGTGACTGAACTGTAGATATTTCTATTGTTGAGCCGGGTCCAAAATATGGCTCAATATCCTACTAAATCCAGCTCTTTTGATGTACCTGGGCAGAATTTTAATCAGAACAAACAGAGATATGAAATTCAAATACTTATGAAGGTAATATGGCAGGAACACGGTCTACCAAGAACAATCAGGAACATAGGAAGAATCTATTTTGTAACTACTACAAGAAGGCAGGACATACAATTGATAAGTGCTTCAATTTACATGGTTATCCACAGCAATTCAAAAGCCCTAATCGACAGAACAACTTCCAACATTCAATTCAAGGGAATGCAATCTTTTCAGATGAAGGACCTGGGCAGTTTCTACCCAACACCTCTAAGACTGAAGCCACTATTTGTATAAATTAGAGGCAACTTAACCAACTGATAGAACTACTTAAACAAGTTAAAGTTGGGCAACAAGCTAACACTTCTGAGGCCAGTGATGTTGCTAATTGTACTGGTACATCTCTGCTTATACCTAATCATCCTCTACATCTTCTAAATACCATTTTTATATCATTGGCACAGGTGCTTCCAAGCACATGACTTTTGATTTCACCATTATGTCAAATGTCATTACTTTGTCTAGACCTATTACTATTACTCTTCCTAATTCCCAAAAGGTTAAAGTCACTCATGCGGGACAAGTGACAGTTCACCCTTTATTAACTCTACAAATAGTACTTTATGTACCAACTTTCATACTTAACTTGATTTCTGTTCATCGATTATGTGAACAGTTTCATTCTATTCTTACCTTCAGTGATTTTGCATGTTTCTTAGAGGGCCTATACTTGAGGAAGCCTCTTGTTTTGAAGAAATCAAGGTTGTGCTTTACCTTTTGCATTCTATTCATCATCCTGTTGATTCCCTACACATAGATAATAAAACTTCATCTCTTTTGCATAGTTCTAAACCTATCTCCAATGTTGTCAATGTTTTACATTCCTCTATATCTAGTTTTACTGCTTCATGTGATAATCTTTGGCATGTAAGGTTGGGTCATTTGCCTATATCTACCATGAGACATATTCCCATTTGTAAACAACATTGTTCTAGTACAAACGTTTTTCCTTGTTCTATTTGCCCTATGGCTAGACAACACAAGTTACTTTTTCCCAATAGCACTAGTTGTACCTATCATGTGTTTGAATTAATCTACATATATATTTGGGGAACCTATAAATTTTTTACTCATGATGGTTTCAGATTTTTTCTTACTATTGTGGATGATTACAATCGGGGCACATGGACTTTCCTACTAGGTACTAAAAGCAATGCCTTTACTGTGTTGCAATCCTTCATTTCCATGGTTGAGAGATAATTTGACACCAAAATCAAGAAAATCCGATCTGATAATGCCCTTGAACTAGGCAGCAACATTGCTGCTACAACCTACTTTCTTTTTAAAGTCATTCTAAATCAAACTTCTTGTGTAGGAACTCCTCAACATAATGACATGTTGAACGAAAGCATAAACATTTGCTATAAACCTGTAGAGCCCTCCTATTTCATTCTAAAGTGCCTATATCTTACTGGGGAGAATGTCTTCTTGCTACTACTTTTCTAATCAATCGATTCCATAGCAAGCTTCTTCAATATAAAACTCCTTATGAAATTTTATTTCAAAAGTCTCCTGATTACAGCTTTCTCAAATGTTTTGTTTGTCTCTGTTTTGCTTCTACTTTGTCTCAACATAGAGGGAAACTTGATCCTCGAGCTGATCCTGTGTCACACCTCTTTTTTCCCGCAGGGGGATATAGGGAGTTTTTCCAATTTAAGTGATATAATCGAAATGAGATTATTTTATTTATAGAGAGTCACCACTTGGGATATTTATTATGGTGTCCCAAGTCACTAGTTTAAAATCCCGAATCGAGGAAGTTTTGACTCTTGTTTATGGTCTGCGAACACAGAAATCCAGGTAAGGAATTCTGTTAACCCGGGAGAAGGTGTTAGGCATTCCCGGGTTCCGTGGTTCTAGCACGGTCGCTCAATTATTATTATTGGCCTAATTGTCTGATTAATTACATGTTTTAAAACCCATTGCGTATTTTTAACTTTATAACTGCTTTTCATTATTTTGAAACCGCTTTTTGGATTTATGGAATTATTTCTTTGAACAAGTTACGATTGTCGTACACTTGCCGTTTTGGAACACCGCAAACCATGCAACATAAAATGTACCCGCGATTTATGGCATGTTTGTTTTATTATTACTCGAAGTTGTTATGATCGGGTCACATGAAATATACGCTCGAATTGGGATTTACGTATCATGACCATGCTACGAGAACCATACCCATAGTCACGATGATTTATTATTAATCGCGCCTAAAGTAACTAGCGCATTTAAATTATTTTCCTAAGTTTAAGATTATATGAATCAACTAGCACATTTATGAACCAAGGCCCCGATGAACTATTATTTCTAAAAGCTTCTATGCCATTAAATAGATTACCAAATATAGACATATTAACAATGTCACAGTGCCAAAATAAACACGAAACACCTTGAACAAAGTAAGGAAACAAACACAAATTAGAACAAAATCATGTCCAAAGGAAATCCAAAAAAGATAAATAAATAAATAAAAATGGTTGGTTATTTGATGACGCTGAGATATTTTGAGAAATAAACTGAAAAATGTATTTTGCTATGTGTCTACCAAGGCTTCTATACTGCTTATGAAGATGATAAGAAACCAATGCCTTTTTTCCTTTCTTAATCCAACTTCTCTATAATTAGTGATTACTTCAATTTTTACCTTAAGAAGGATTTCAATTTTTATTAAACAAACTAAAATAATAATAGCTAAGATAAGATTAATTCATGAATCAAAAAATTAAAGCAACAGATCCAAACAACAAACCGATAACAAATACACTTTAAAATTCTAAAGTAGTAAAGTTAAAGTCCAAACATTCAGATAAAGTGAACTAGATAGAGATGGACCTTAATTACTCAAAATTGCAAACGATTACACGGGAAAGGAAATACCACAAACAGCGATCTTCAATCGAGCTAGGGACCTAAAGCCTCGGCCTGAATCAACAACCTCAAAGGATTCAAATCGACTAGGTTGGACGACGATTTCAGGCTGCTTTTCAACTAATTTGGGGTAGTTTCAAGGCATTTTTAGAGCTGGGTTTACTGTTGGATTTGAGCTCTATTTTGCCGAATTCAATGGAGGGTAGCCGAAATAGATTTTCCGGCAAAAATCCAGCCAGCAAAATGATTGAGAGAAAGAGATCAGACTTCAGAGAGCTCGAAGGAGGCAGCTCCAGATTTTTTACTGGGGCATGCGGCTGTTAAATCTTCAGCCATTTGTGTGGATAATTCTCTTTTGTCCAAAGTGAAAGAAAATGGGAGAATTTTGGGGTTCTGCCGCTGTTCCTTAGCTTAGAAATTAGGTTGTGTGCTTTTTTCTTTTTGTTTGCTTAGGAATTCAAAGGTATCCTATTTCTTAGCTTACGGAATTAGAGGTTAGATGACAGAAGATTTTTTTGGGTGTGTAGGATATGGATATGAGGCGAAGAAGAAAGGATCTCGTCCGTTTGGTGAGGGTATGCATGTTGTGTGTGTGTTTATATATATATTAGCTGCTCTCTTTTGATGAAGGCCGTCATTCCTTCTTAGAGTGTAGGTCCAGGAATTGAGAACTTAGGATAGGATTTCTATAATTGGGTATTTTATATGGAGGTGGGAGGGATGATGGCCATTGGATTAGAAGGAAATAGATTGCTAGGATTAAATCTTGCACTTAAGTGGGCTAATGGGCTGGGAAGAATGGGCTAAGAGTAATTGGGTTGGACCATGACATTTTGGGTTTGAACTTAGGCTAAAAAGACCAAATAATACAATGTATCTATAAAAATATAAAAATCACTCTAAATTAAAATAAACTAATATAAACTAAATACTACGAGTGAAACTAATTTTTTTTTGTATTTTTCAAATGTTATAATTCTATAAATATAAATATACTAATTGACTTTAACCTAAAGATGAAAATATTTATTTTATTTTTTTATAATTTTTATTTTTTGCAGAGTCAAAACCATTTAAAATAATAATATTAAACCTAAACTAAATATTTTACGCAAAAATGTGTAAAATCTTGGGGAGGGTCAAAAATTACATGTCTATAGTTGCCCCTCTTTGACTGGAAACACGACGAGTTTTCAGACAAAGAATGACGAGACAGGTTTTTTGACCCGACCCTTATTTAGAGCGACCAAAAACTAAGAGAAAGGAGAATGTGACTGAGCCCTAGTATCTGAGCTGCCTACATATCCTTGTATATAAATAAATCAAGCCACGTGTAGTTCAGAAGTGAATGAGGTGATGGATTATACCAAAGTGGAGAGCCGATTGAGGTGTCATCGAGATTCTAGTCCGCGGTCCCATTATTACATCAAAAATCAAAATTGAAAAAATAACCAAGCCTATCAACTACGAGTTACAAGATTCCTATCTATGAGTCTTCTGAAGCTTGATCTTGAGTCTTTAATGGTTCTTCATGCGGGCTTTAGATTTGAACCTTGACGCTTAGCTGCAAGTGCTAGTTCATTCTTCTTCACTTTTTTGGATCAAGACCGACATGTAGCGTTCATGACCTCAACCGTGTCTTGAGTAGTTCACATCTTTTTTTTTTGCTTCTGCATTTTGTATTCACTTTTTATTTTTTATTTTTTGGATTGAGACTACTTCTATTGGTCATCTCAGATTGTTGACTCACATTCTTGCTGCGGGCTTCTGCTACTTCTAACTTGAATTGAATTCTGAAATAACTTCCCTTGTTCTCCAGGTGGGCGCATGCTACTACAACAAAACAGACAAAACAAAAGAAACTTTTCTGCCCCGGTTCAGTACCGGAAACATCTGTGAGTGTTAATAGAATCTTGTTATCCAAAAGAGTTCTATGAATTTAAAACCTAAAACCCATTGTCGAGAAGGATCCTGAAAACTAAAATTAAATCTCATCTTAAAAGTAAAAATTTGAAAGCTAAATTCTATTTTCTAAAGGTAAAATTTATGCTAAATCTCATTGTCTATGAGGGTCCTAAAAACTTAAAACTACATCGCATTATCCAGGAGGGTCCTGAAAAGCTTTAAAATTAAATCTCATTATCCAGGAGGGTCTTTATTTCAAGACAACTAAAGATTGATAATTTAAGAAAACTAAAATTGACCCCTTCTTCTTTTTTCTTTTTCGAATCCAGACTTCCATTTTTTTCAAATTACCCTAGGAGAAAATTTGTCAGACTAGATTTTCTATCTTCGGAGAAAGATTCATCAGACTAAGATTTCGATCCTAGGAGAAAATTCATCAGACTAGGACCTTTTTTCTGTTTTTTTTTGGTATCTTAGGAGAAAGATTCATCCGACTAAGACGTTTATCCTAGGAGAAAATTCATTAGACTTGGTTTTCTATCTTAGGAGAAAGATTCATCAGACCAAGATTTCTATCCTAGGAGAAAGTTAGTCAGACTAGGTTTTCTATCTTAAGAGAAAGATTCATCAGACTAAGATTTCGACCCTAAGAGAAAATTCATCAGACTAGGTCCCTTTTTTGTTATCCTAGGATAAAAATTCATCAGACTAAGATTTTGATCCTAGGAGAAAATTCATCAGACTAGGTCTCCTATCTTAGGAGAAAGATTCATCAGACTAAGATTTTAATCCTAGGAGAAAGTTCATAAGACTAGGTTTTCTTATCTTAGGAGAAAAATTCATCAGACTAAGATTTTTATCCTAGGAGAAAGTTCATTAGACTAGGTCTTCTATCTTAGGAGAAAGTTCATCAGACTAGGTCATATATCTTAGGAGAAAGATTCATCTAACTAAGATTTTGATCTTAGGAGAAAATTTATCGGACTAGGTGTAACGACCCGGCCGCTCGTTTTTGAAATTTACACCTCGATCCCCTATTAACTGTTTCCCCTAATTTCATTTCCGCTATTTTGGTTTGACGAGACGTTCGGTGTTGAGTTTTGGAGAGTTTTGGGACACTTAGTCCTAAATGAGAGCTTAAGTGTTGGAAAATGGTCCGTAGTTCGAACAGTGTGAAGATTACCTCGGAATGAAAATCTGATGGTTCCATTAGCTCCGTTATGTAATTTTGATATTGGGAGAGTATTCGGAATGAAATTTAGAAGTCCGTAGAAAATTTAGGCTTGAATTGGCGAAGTTAGTATTTTGGCGATTTCCGGTTGATAGGTGATATTTTGATCTGAGGGTTGGAATGGAATTCCGAGAGCTGCTTTAGCTTCGTTAGGTGATTTGGGATGTGTGTGCAAAATTTCAGGTCATTTAGACGTGTTTTGGTTAGGGTTTTGATCGAAAGCGTGTTTTGATGGAATTTGAAGTTCTTAGGCTCAAATCATTGATTAATCCGAGTTTCTGGCATTATGTTAGGTAGTTTAAGGATTTGCACAAGTTTGAATGATTATATGGGATATGTCTGTAGGTTTTGTTGAGGTCCTGGGGGCCTCGGGTGTGTTTCGGATGCTCAACGGAGCATTTTTGAGTTTTGAAAAGTTGCAGAAAATGCTTCAGCAGTTGCAGGTCCAATTCCTTCTTCGCGTTCGCGACTTCACTCTCGCATTCACGTAGCTTTGACCTTCCCCTTCTTCGCGTTCACGTCCTCTTCCTTGCATTCGCGTAGAGTAATTCTGGAGGAGGACAAGTTTCCTTCATTGCATTCGCGATTAGTGCTCCGCGTTCACGAAGCTTCACATATTCCTTAACCGCGTTCGCGTCAAGGCTGTCGCATTCCCATAGTTTTATTGGACTCCGAGGGCTGGGCTTTATTTTATTTAGCGCGTTTGCATAACCTCAGTCGCGTTCACGTAGTTCACTGAACCCAGGACTTCACGTTCGTGTCCCTTCCTTCGCGATCGCCAAGGGCATTTTTGGTCCCTTTATTATTCCTTCTTAGCGAACGTTAGCTCCCTTCCATGTTCGCGATGCTTTACGGACCTGAACAGTACTTAACATTCAAAAACGAGGGTTTTACCATTTTTATCAAAATACAAGTTTGAGAGCTCGGATTTGGGGGAAATTTCAAAGGTTTTTCGGAGGCAATCACTGGGTAACGATTCCCTACTCTCTTATGCTTAAAACCCACTAATCTAACCACGAATTCATCCTTAATTTTGGATTTTTGAATGAAAATTTGGGGAAAACTTCTTAGACCAAAGTATTGGATTTTGAGTGAGAATTTGACCTCCGATTTGGGAGATTTTTATATGATTAGACTCGTGAGAGTACGAGGTTTCTGAAAATGTGAAAATTATTCGATTCCGAGGCGTTGTCCTGAGGGGCATTTTGGTCATCTTTACCTATTTTCGTGCCTAGCTTTAAATTTAATAGTGGAATAAGTTATTTGCAATATTATTTACGATATGTAATTGAATTGAATAGATTTGGGTCATTTGGAGTCGGATACTCGTGGCAAAGGCGTGGTTCCTAGTTGATTATTGAGCCGGTTCGAGGTAAGTGGCTTGTCTAACCTTGTGTGGAGGACCTTTTTCCTTAGGACATGATCTTTGAATATTTGAATGCCTCGTACGTAAGGTGACGAGCGCGTACTTGAGATAATTGTTGTAAACCCGTTTCTACTTGAAGCATTTAAATTGAGATTTCCTATTACTTGTTCATTTTAGACTGTAAGTTTAAACATGTGCTAATTTAGAGAAACATGTTTAGCTGACTTGCTCGCTTAATTGTTTAACTATATTATTTGTACTCTGTGAAGCATGTTAGGCTAGAAATTACTATTACTTGTACTGATTTTAGCATCATTATGAGATTATGAGTTGTTGTCGTTGTGTGTTTAATTTGGGACTACGGGACGGCTTCCCGGGAGATCCCTATGTACTTGACATATTCTGGATTAAGGGTGCGGGATACCAAGAGATACCCGGCACATGTATTTCTATATATTGGGATACTAAGAGATCCCCGGCTTACTTATTGAGGATACCAAGAGATCCTTGGGATACCAAGAGATCCCCAGTGTATATGATGAGGATACCAAGAGATCCCCAGTGTATACGATGAGGATACCAAGAGATCCTCAGGATACGAAGCGATCCCTGGTGCATATGATGAGGATACCAAGAGATCCTCGGGATACCAAGAGATCCCCGGTTATTATTCCTTGTTGAGAATAGTATTCCTTGTATTTTTACCTTTGCTTTCTATTACTGTTCTTCGTTATTTATCTGGTTTACATTCTCGCTGTACACTTTATTAAAATTGTTTCCGTTATCTTATTATTTATTATGTTTTATCTCAGTAGGGCCCTGACCTTCCTCGTCACTACCCAATCGAGGTTAGGCTTGACACTTACTGAGTACCGTTGTGGTGTACTTATGCCCTTCTGCACATGTTTTTTTTCCATGTGCAGATTATCCAAGTACCTCTACTCAGACGCACTATCCTTGAGGCGAGGAGTTATACGGAGACTTCAAGGTATATCTGCCGCGTCCGCGAACCAGGAGTCTCTATTCTGTTCCAGCTTTAGTATCTAGTCTATTCCTTTCTCTCAGTTGTTTAGATCTTCTGGAGTTAGAGCAGTGTACTATGTTTCTATTAGCCTGTGGTTCCCGTGAGTTTCCGGGTTTTGGGATTGAGTTGTAGACTTCCACATTTCTTTTGGGTTGTATAGGCCAATCGACCTTATATGCAGTCATTATTTTACATATGTTCAGTTTTAATTAATTATTCCGCAAGTTATATTAAATTTCCGTATTATTAGGCTTACCTAGTTGTAGGAACTAGGTGCCATCACGGCATGTTCATGGAGGGTGAACTGGGATCGTGACAAGTTGGTATCAGAGCTCTTGGTTTATAGGGAACACATGCCGGTTTATTAGAGTCTCGTTGATCGGTATGGAGACATCTGTACTTATCTATGAAAGGCTATGGAATCGTTAGAAAATTTCACTTCATTTCATTCCTCAACGTGCGTCATTTATTCGGTTTGGAGCCTATATCATATGTTCTTTTTGCATCCACTCATGTATTGAAATTTGCGCACTCGGTATCAATTATACGCCGACGGTTCGTGATGCTACAGAAGGATTATGAGGGAGCCAAGAATTTGCTCAACCATTGTTACCGCGTGTCATCCATATCGATAATGCAGAAGTATTGAGAGATTATTCAATTGTGCACATGGGGTGCAATAGGTTCTGACATCTGGTTGTTAAGTACGGTCTTAAGAAGGTTTACTTAATTTCCTAATCTTTACAGTAATGGTAGAGTCACGAGGTAGAGGTAGATCTGAATATAGTTGGTGGTAATAGAGACTATGTGGTTCGTATGAGATATCTATTTAGTTAAGGGTACAACTAACAACCGAGATATTGGAGGGAGTGAGTTTAACTATCCAAAGAGTGACATGTGCCAAACAAACGGCTTGAGGTGTCTTATGATGGTGAAATACGGGCGATAAAGGTTAGTATTGTTGAGTATCGGGACGTATCTTATGGCTTTCACCAAAGTGAAGGGAGTCCACTATCAACAATCAAATTGTGGGTCATGTGTCATATCAGATTTGACTTGAGATGTATTTATTGTTATTCAGAAAAAGTTCTCTAAAACTTGTATATGAGTAAGAGCTGAGATTTGTATGGGATGATGTTGGGACTTTCGATATTCCTATGTCTATAATAATTTTGCATTTCAGTATCAGTAGGAAAATCGAAACAATTTCAGAATACTCATAGTGCTCCAGTTAATCAGGGCACTCTCATGGGAGAAATCTATTTCATCAAAACACACAGTCAACACACTCCATTATAGTTACTAATCTACATACGCTACAAGTTAGATATGGAGAACGAACAGGTAGATGGTGCCTAAGAGTTGGATGCCCGACCCATTGATATAATTGCTATAATGTGGCTGAGGCCACTACACCAGATGGTGTCATTATAAGTACAATTCTGATTGTTATAAAAAGGATATTTTTTTCTTTAATTTGATTTGATTTTGAAAATTGAGGCAAGTCCTCTTAATATGCTCCACTCATGAGTGAGATTCGTAATCCTGAAATCTACTTATGTGAATACTCACACTGGACTATTATATGGAGGTAGTTATCCTTATCATTATGTGTTGGTCACTAAGAATATCTATGAGGCTAAAAGTGACTTTCTATTACTTACTATAGTGGGTTTTGATGCGATTTCAGGATAATTAATTTCAATTGTCAATTATATGCCCTATCGGTATAAGGGTTCATTATATGTTGTGATTTTCTTTGACGGAAATTATTGAAAAGAAGAAAGAAAGGAAATGAAAATTTTCGGTTGGCACAATGCACAAATAGTTGGATTCAGAGTTGAAGATGAGATCCTTTTTTTTTTATATAATGTGAAATATTTTAAACCGAGCTACAAGCTGCGGTGGATGTTATATAAGGACAAGGTCCTGGTGGTGAAAAGTTTATGTGTTTAAAATTCTCCTTTTATGAAATTTAAAATTTTGTACTATATTTTAAATGGGAGTCATGCCTGTTAGGATTATTTGATAATTCTTGTATATTTTCTGTTCATATTCAGCCATTTTTGTATTGTAAACATTGAGTTTTAGCCTATGAGATGAGCGCCTAGGTGGTGATAAATATGACTTTTAATTCGGGTAAGTAATTATGAGATCTCTATGCCTCGTTGTGAGTAAAGCGGAGGTCTTAAATGAGATGTTTGTTAACATAAGGTAATTGGCAATGTTGTGATTTATGAACAACTATTATGGCCAGAGACGAGGTTATGGGCATATAGATGATGTGTTTCATGTCCAGATATCATTATGATAATGTGATGCTTGTAATGCAGAGATTAGTATTATTGATATATACATTGTGGTGTTTCATTGGGTTGTAGATGTGTTAGGAGTTGTTTTGGTGCTACTCTGGTAGGTGGATAGGCCCAATTACAGGGGAGGCTCTACCGAAATTTCTGAAAAATTTGGGAGTTAGAGTTTTTTTTGGAGACATTTAGATGTGCGAAGAAAGAGATAAGCTACGTTGTGTATTTGAGGACGAATGACCCTAAGTGGTGGAGAATGTAACATCCTGAAAAAAACAATTTCGAAGTATTTAACTGCTATTAAAAGTCGAAGTGTGTTGAAATAAGACTAATGCAGTGTGATGATATGAAATTCGGGTCCTACGACGAATGGCAGATTTTGACGTTTGGGTCCTATCCTAAGGTTATGGACTAAGGATGAGGTGAAACATTCAGTTAAATTGAAGGATCAGTTACAGGAATTTGCTTGATAAGGGTTTTATTTGTAACACCTCCTTTTTCGCTACTACACCTCGTGAAGGGTATAATAAAAGGAGTTTTTCCAATTAAAGGACAATCGAAATGGGATTCGTTTATTAAGAGATTCAGAGTCGCCACTTGGGAGATTTATGGTGTCCCAAGTCACCGGTTTGAATCCCGAATCGAGGAAAGGGTTTGACTCTGTATTACAGTCGCGAACCAAAAATCCGAGTAAGGAATTCTGTTAACCCGGGAAAAGGGGTTAGGCACTCCCGAGTTCCGTGGTTCTAGCACGGTCGCTCAACTGCTATATTTGGCTAAAATCTGATTTTAATACATGTTACAACCTATAGTGCAATTTTAGAATTATTTACCACTTTAGTCGGTTTTTAAGAAAGTGAACGTCGTTTGAGAACGTATTTTTGGATCACGTCACATGAAATGCACCCGGACCCTCGACACATTCTTATTCAACATTTTGGGATTTGGATTTGGGTCGCATGAAATGCACACCCATATTTAAGAAGGTAAAATTATTAAAAGCGCGCCTAAAGTGGCTAGCGTGTTATTAACTTTGCGGGAGGCCATGAAAATTCACTAAATGGCACACGCCGAATTCTAAGTATTTAATGAGGGACCCGCAATTTATGCATTTTATTTGGCGAGGCTCGTCTCATTTTATTATTTAAAGGACATCCTAGAGCAAGCTATAATTTTCTATTTAATTTTGTCTCTAAAGAATTCTAATTAATCAATTTTATCAATTGTTATTATTTAAAGTGATCAAGGAATTTGGGCCTCAAGTTCAAGTCCACACTTGAACAAGAGGGAAACCTCTTAACTCAAGCATGCTACTTAACTAGGAGGCCCAAACCTTATGTTATAAATTTAATCCCGTGATCCTAATATAAATCCCAACCTTTAGTATTTTTGGGCTTCAAACTTAGCCCCATAAAAGGAATTTTCAACCAGGTTGGTAAGAAACTGTTTGGTAATAGGCCTGCGATCAGGCCTAAATGAGAGGGGAGAGCTGTTTGACACTGGGCCTTAAACAGATTCACGCCCAGGTCTGATTCAAGCTGAAACAGTCACATTTGGGCTTCGAAAAGGTGGCCCAGGCCTGTAACGGGAGGCTGCCAAGTCCAAACACAACCAAATATATGAACTCCCATTTATCAATTAAGTTCACAACTATTCTTTAATGGAGGACTGACTTAATTTTAAAATATTGATTCTTATCAGATAGCCTCAAACCTAATTATCAAAGAGACATACAACTCCTAAATTTTGCCCAACGTAAACCAAATTAATACATTCCCTGGACCGTTTTGTACGATTTAAACCTGTAAATGAACTGTTAAGCTATTTCTGTATTCGAATACACAACAGATTTGATTTAACACTAATATGAACAAAAATCCATTATGAATCCAGTTTTGAATTAATAACTCCTTTTGAATTCAACTGTACATGGATATAACAATTACACATGAATTAAACGTACTTAATGGTTTTCGTAACACCTTAACACTTTATTATCTATCACATGCACGTCTATGGTTTCAGCACCAATTTCAGGCTAGTAACAGGTCTTCAACACAAAAATGAACTCATATGAGAGGTCAAGCTATATTATGGCTAACACTAGATAAAAGCTTCAGCTAAGGACCAAGATCAAAACATACTGAGAATCTAACTATTGCTACTACACTGAGAATCCAATTATACAGTCCAGTCCAATTATACAAATAAATAAAACATGATTGTTCTATGCATTTTTAACTAAACAAGGAATAGAAAACTCAGAGATCGACTTCAATTACATTTTATCATTTTCACTTCTTCAACACCAAATTTACATTGATTCCTTCACAGTTTATACGAGATCAAGGGAGGTACCTGGAAATTAAAATTCAATAAGAAGAGATGAGGATCAGCAGCAGATCAAGTAGCAAGTCACAGCAGCAATTTTAGCCCACAAATATGTAACAGAGGTACAACACCAAAATGACTCCAAAATAACTCGATTGAAACCAAAAACCCACTCGAAATCAATCCTGGCAGATCTCTGAAGCTTCAGCCACCAAAAACAAACCAAAAAGCTTTGAAATAACCCCTAAACGACTTGAGATTGAATCTAGGACCAAACTAGACTTGCAATCATTCTAAAATCTCAATGTAACAGTAGATTTCTGGATTTTCTATTGTTTTTGTTGTTTTTTTTGTTTTTTTTGGAGGAAAATGAGATCTAAGAAAAGTTTTTGAATTTGAAATTCAAAATTTGAGCTGATGGATACTTGTGAGAGTG
>MU694677.1:135598-147068 GCA_026770625.1 Nicotiana glauca | reverse complement strand
TGCCTAATTCAAACCATCAATCAAAATTAACAATCAAACAATAAATCATGAACTAACACAGAATCATTAATCAATAAGAAAGAAAAGAGAAAAAGAGAGAACAAAATAATAAAAACAAATAAAAATCATGACTAAAATTCTGGATAGAATAGGAATCACACATGAATGAGGCATTAACTAAACGAGAGTAAGCAGGAAATCAAAACCGGAATCAAACAAGATTAAACAAAAATCGACAAGAAAAATGCAGAATAATCAAAATTAAAAAATAAAACGAGACTCACTGTTATTTTCTCTTCGTTTTGATTGATTTATCGAAGTTGATTTTTTAATTAATGTTACATGTTTATAAAACATATAACATCAATTAAAAAAATCCCCTCGACTTCTTGAAAGTGCAAAACAGTGCCATCTTTGAAAACCCTAGATCTAAAATTAAAGGGGTTTTGGTTAAATTCAAGGGTAACTGGTTTGAGATTTAGGTAGGGAAAGATAAGGAGAGCGTATGGTGTAAAGTTGGGGTTATTTGGTGGTGGCGCCGCCGTGTACGGCAGCGGCGGCGCCGTGTACGGCAGCGGCGGCGCCTAGGGTTTGGTAAATTTGAGGCGTTCCGGAGGTGTTTGAAAGAAACCAATGGGAGATATGGAATGGGAAGGTGCAGGAAGTGCCATGGTGTGAATTTGGGAGGTATTGGACGCCGGCCGCCGGCAGAGGCGATTTCCGGCGGCGGTGTAAGGCGGAACCGGCGGGGTTAAGGGTTTGTACGAGGAAGATAATAAATGGTCTCTAGGGTTTGGCCATTTTTGGACAGTTTTATTTAAAACTCAAGATCAACTCAGTACCGTTAGATTAGGGCGGATGAATGACTTGGATTGATTGGCTATAAACGATGCCATTTTGGGCGTCTCTGGACCGGATCAGGGGTTGGGTTGGGCTGTCTTGGCCGGATTTAAGGGGTTGATCGGGCTAGAATTGGATTTGGCCCAATACAAACTAGCCTGATTCTTTTATTAATTCTCTCTTTCATTTGTTTTTTTATTTACTTGTTTTATATGTTTCTTTGCAAAATTAAAACTAATAAAACCTATTTTAACTCCCAAATTTAGACTAATTAATTTTCTAAAAATAAAACAAATTCTAATTTAAAAGGAAAGTAACCCAAAATGTAAAATGTAAAATTAAAAATTGTAAAAGGACTAATTTTGTTATTTTTTCTCTTATTTGGTAATATTAATTAACTAGTAAAGCTAAAATATAAAGTCGAATTCTAAATGCAAATGCACTATTTTTGTACCCTTTTTTTTTTATTATGACAACTAAAAATGCACACAAAGAATGCAAACAAGGCACAAAATCATGCAATTAAATTCCTAAAAATTCAAATAATAAAGAAAAATCCTAGTTCTAAGGAATTTTGTAGGAGTAGTTTAAGCGTGGCAAAAATCACGTGCTCACAGCTGCCCCTCTTTGCTCGAAAACACGAAGGGTTTTCGGGCAAAGATAAATGAGCACCATGAGGATTTTTGCCTGCTCGGCACTCTATGAGAAGCATTTTGAAAATCGTCTGACCAAACCCTACTTCAGAGGTTGCCTACATATCCTTGGCTAAAAAGGAATCAGGTCAGTGTAGTTCAGGAATGTCTGGTAGCTGGGACTACCATAAAGCTATGATTTCACTGCTGTTGCTGCTGCTACTGCTTGCTGACCTCCCTTATTACACCGTCAAAATAAAAAGAAGCTAGACTAAGTTATGAACTATGAATTACAAAAATCCTATTTAAATTCTTCAAACTTGCTCTCGTACTTCATGTTGCCTTGTTGTCTTGTGTTCTCCCAGTGAAATCCACTGTTGCCGCTTTGAATTGTAAGCTAACATGTTTTCCTTTTCCTTCATCCTGCTGAACTTGAATGTATTCCTCTGTTATATGGGCGGGCTCTCGACTTCAAAACTTGAAAATAAATGCCTCTGTTCTCACGGGCGGGCTCCCAACTTCAAAGCTTGAAAATAAATGCCTCTGTTCTCACGGGCGGGCTCCCAACTTCAGACCTTGAAAATAAATGCCTCTGTTCTTACGGGCGGGTTCCCGACTTCCAAACTAAAAAAATAAATGCCTCTGTTCTACGGGCGGGCTCCCGACTTCCAAACTTGAAAAATAAATGCCTTCAAAACTTGAGAATATATGCCTCTGTTCTTACGGGCGGGCTCCCGACTTCAAAACTTGAAAATAAATGCCTCTGTTCTTACGGGCGGGCTCCCGACTTCAAAACTTGAAAATAAATGCCTCTGTTCTCACGGGCGGGCTCCCGACTTCAACAAAACAGACAAACAAAGAAAATTTTTTGCCCTAGTTTGGTGGCTGGGGGCACATCATGTTATCAAATATTATAAATTTAAAAGCTAAAATTTGAATTGTACTTCTTTTGTTCTCCAGGTGGGCTCCTGACTTTAACAAAATAGACAAACAAAGAAAATTTTCTGCCCCAGTTTGGTGGCTGGGTAGATTCGTGAGTTGTTAGCAAAATGTAAATCACCTAAGCTATTGATGCAATGAGAGTAAAACTAAAGACTTGACTGGAATGTATGATCATGTGAGTAACACCAAGGACATTTGACTTAGCAAATTCATCAGACTAAGATTTTGATCCTAGGAGAAGGTTCATCTGACTAGGTCGTCTATTTTATTATCTTAGGAGAAAGCTTCATCGGACTAAGATTTTTATTTTAGGAGAAAGTTCATCAGACTAGGTTTTCTATCTTAGGAGAAAAATTCATCAGACTAAGATTTTGATCCTAGAAGAAGGTTCATCAGACTAGGATCGTCTATCTTAGGACAAAGATTCATCAGACTAAGATTTTGATCCTGGAAGAAGATTCATCAGACTAGGACTTTTTATCCTAGGAGGAAAAAAAATGTGAAAAGCAATGGCAGCATTTTATGCACACTAGCAAAACATGCAAGGGCAAAGATTTGAGAAACTTCCCTTTTGTCGGCTCTCCTCGTCTTCCTTCTCTTTTTCTTCTTTTTCTTTTTCTTCCTTTTCTTCTTTTTTTTCTCTTATTGTTGAACCAACTTTCTTACACTGCCTTGTTCCTGTTTCAAATAAAGAAAACTTGTGAGTTTAAGATGTAGTGGTTAGTTTGTGACCTTGAACTTTGAGTGCGGCTGCTTCTGCATTTGCCAAGATGACTGATTTCCACACGAAGACCTTGCTTGTTTATGGACCAACCCCTTTTCTCTGTCATTCTCACTACAAAACCTTTTCTCCGTTCAGACTCGATACCCTTAATGTGTTGCATTGCATGAACTGGCATCCGCCAACCTTTATGTCTCATACGAATCCCTCACTTGTCACGATAACGGATTCCCACTTGGAGGCCCTACTAACCACTTTCTTTGTTACCCTTAATGCAGAAAATATCTCTGATCCGTTCACCAAACATCCATAATTTGATATGTACCAAACCTTTCGTGTTTCACCGAAAATACCTTTGATCCATTCATCCCAAACCTTTCATTTGTTTCATTATTCATGAATTTACATATACCAAGCCCTTGTATTTCACAAGGGTCCCAAAGCATGAAGATTGTTGCCAACTCAGTGTGCTTGCTGTTCTTTCCTGACTTATGACAATTTGATATGCTGGCCATACCCCGTTTTGTTCAATTAGAAAGCTTGGTGGCAGATTTGAAGTTGTTTCTCACTTGTTATGACCAGGAAGACTCAAGAGGATGAAGTAAACAGGACAAAAGGAATATAGTAGGAGGACAATGAAAGAGATGATTCCTAACAAGAAAACTACAAAGTAGAAAACCTATCGGATGTGGATACCGACTCTAATGACCTTGACATGCACCTGCAGCCTATTCTGTTAAGAAAATCTGATGTTCAGCTCTTGTTGTACCTTTTCACCGTGAAACTGGGCTTCAATGCTCCGCTTACCCGATGTGATTCACAATCCTTATTCGACTTGTAGTGCCCGAAGGATTTTTACCATCAAGCCTCTCTCATTTTGGTCTTTCTCTCGTCTCACCGTTGCCTTATGGTGCTCGCGAAGGTTTTCACCAATAAGACTCTCATTTTTGATTTCTCTCATCTTTTACGCCTTGGGGGTACACGTGAGGGTTCTCATCAACAAGACTCTCTCTCTTCAATCCCTTTATTTGGACTGGCGTGTTTCCCTTGACGTGAATCATCTCTACTCGCTTGACTTGGTATCTCTCGAAGATTGATCATAAGGTCTTCCTTTGGACCATAATGTGGGCTTTTGGATAGGGTTAGAAAGAAAGGGTATCAAAGGCTCAAAACAGTTCAACATGGGTTCAAAATTACAACTTTCGGAATCAGATTTCTCCCAATAACCACAACTTCTGCCCCAGTTTCCTTCTTGGGGACTTTGGACTTTTATTTCGGTGTGAATGAACCTCAGAGGGAGGTTTCCTACATACCCTTTTGGGATCAAGTCGAACGTAGTTCAGGCCATAAAATTTCTTCGTTGTTGCGATCTTTCCTTTCTTCCACTTTTCCTTTTCTTTCTTTTCATTTCTTTTCCTTCCCTTTTTTTTCCTTCCTTTTTTTTTTTGTTTTCCTTTCTTTTCTTTTCTCTTCTCTTCTCTTTTCCTTTCCTTCTTCTTTTCTTTTGGATTGTTTTTCTTTTATTCCTCCGCTGATTTTCCCCGCCCGGACTTGCGAGTTTTATTATTGATTTCGAAAGAGGGGTATGAAAGAAAATAATTGAGGCTCAAAGGGGTAACAAAGGATAAAGTTTTTGGATAGCATAACAAAATGCCTTCGTCATTTCAATCTCCAAAACATGCCAAGTACAAACTACAGAATTAAACAATCATGAGGAAAACATTCATAACATCATTTGATTGCACCAGAATTAACAACCATATCCACACATTCGCCTTCTACGCTTGTCAATTACCTAGCACCATTGGACAACAATCTCGGTACCACGAACGCCCCCTGTAAACTTGGGGAAAACTTGCCTTTGACTTCAAACCGATGCGGCATGATGCATTTCAACAGTATATCTTTATGTTCTATCTACCCCCAGTTTCACACAAATTGGGCTCGAAGTGATCTCAAAATGCCCTTACTCATTTCCCTCGAATGTCCTTACATCTTCAACATTGCTTTATTGCTTCATTACTCAACTGACTTTTAAAACCAGGCTGAGAATTATGCGTGCATGTCATGTCACTAGAACCAACATGAAAAGGATTGTAACAAGAGAGGAGAACTAAACAAAATGACTAGAAATGGCAGGAAATAGAGAATTGCATTAGACATATGGTGAGAGAGTTTGGACCACAAAGCAAGCACACTATACTAGGGTTACAACCTTTGAACAAACCTAGAAAGCACTCAACAAGATATTACGACTAAACAAACAAAGCAAAGTGAAAGGATAAAAGAGTTTGAGTCATAAGACAATTTTCGGATTACAACCCTGAAAATAATCCGGAAAACAGAAATGACAACAAAATAAACCACCAAAAACTCCATTCTGACTGACCAAAAAGTGGAGCTCTCCCCAATTACCAAGCACGACATCTTTAGCCACTGAGTTTCACACCAATGTTGCTGGAACCATCACAAGTCTTCATCACGTTGTTCTTAGAAAACTACTTTTGGGTTCCTTTTGCCGGCTCTTTCTCACGATCAACCTCTGATAGCGCTGAAACCTTAGTAGCATCTGGTCCTCCAGGGATCTCAGAAGAGTTCTCATGTTCCTTTTCAAAATAAATCATACCCCCCATATGCGTCTCATTATGCACAGGAGATGGACTTTGGCTAGCGTTTGCTGCATCTGAATTTTGTATGACAATGTCGCCTGCATCAATAAGCTTCTGAATTGCATTCTTCAGATTCCAACATTTCTCTATGTCATTCCCCAGGGCACTTGAGAAATATACGCACCTTTGAGAAGGATCAAACTTCTTTGGAAGATGGTTCAACATTTTTATCTTAATCGGCTTCAACATGTCCAATGTCCTTAACCTCTGGAACAGACTGGCGTATGATTCTCCCAACGGAGTGAGGGTTTTCTTCTTCCATAACCTCTCATTCTTAAATGCCGGATTGGGCCGAAAACCTGATCCGGGGTGTTTTTGGTAAGCTCGCGAGGGTAGATGGGCATTTTGAGGAGCTGGGTACCGTGATATGTGACTTTGGGAGTTCTGTGGAGAGAAGTAGCATTGGGGAGGGTCATCTATTGCACAAGGATAACCATGGGGATGACGTCGAGGCTGGAAATGCCGATTATGAAAACTAATCGGATCATCTTTTCTGTTCCTCTTTCTTTCAACCAAACTTACTGGGATGTTCTGAATGGCTTCCGAACAACTCACGATTTTGCCTGACTTGATCCCTTCTTCTACTAGCTCCCCCATTTTTAACACATCATTGAAAGGCTTTCCCAAGGCCGGGATCAAATGGCTGAAGTAGGTGGGTCCCTGGGCCTATATAAAAATCTCAGTCATTTCTTCTTCGCTAATCGGGGGACTGACTCGAGCAGCTTGCTCCCTCCACTGAGCCTAAACTCATTAAAGCTTTCCTCCAGCCTCTTTTCCATCTTAGATAGCGAGAAGTGGTCTGGGGTAACACTCCATTTGCATTGAAAGTATCGGACAAAATCTTGAGCCATGTCACCCAATGTAAGCCACTTATCAACATCTTGATGAGTATGCCAGTCTAAAGCTGCCCCAGCCAAGCTCTCATCGAAATATGCCATCATCAAATCATCTTTCTCTCCAACGATCCTTATTTTATTGCAATAGACCCTCAGGTGGGCTACCAGATCTCCACGCCCATCATACAAGTTAAATTTTGGCACTTTGAACCTTGCGGGCAGGTGTACGTCATGTGGCACAATCAGTTCTTTGCAAGTTATGCTACCCTGGCCTCCCACTCTTCGCTTGTACCTTAAGGACTGTTCTGCACTTTTCAACTTCCTGGGTACCCCATCTCGCCCTTCTCTTCCTATAACCTTTTCATTTCTAGCATAAAGCTCATCCCTGGAACTCTTCGTGTATGAATCAAGGACCTTACGGGCAAACTCTGGGGGGGTGATATTGGGCACTGTGAGCTTTGAGTGGGTATTCATTGTAATTTTGGGGAGATGTAACTGGAGGATGAGTGATGGAGTTACTAGGGTATTTGGGAAAGTTGTGATAAGCGGGTGTATCTGGAGAATATAGAGGATCATCCGGCATTGTGTTATGAGCTTGGGTAAGGACAGCATCCGGAGAAATTGATGGTGGCAGGGGTGGTGCCTTCCCAGTCATCCAGGCCTGATACATGTCTGTCATGTGCTGTCTTAACATCTGCACCTCTTCAACCAACCATTATCCCGTTCAACCAACTGTTGTCGGGCACCGGTATCAACCAACTCAGTTCTACTATTTTTTGCCATTGCCTTTTGTCCTTGTGTTGCAAAGAAGAGTTACCACTTTAAAACCACAAACCAACCACCTTTCTGGAATGTCATGACAAAATGAAACCATCACGTTAGCGTTAGGGCATTTAACATATTGGTACCCGCACATTTGGGGAGCGAATGCACCTAAGCAGTTAACAATTCCTATTATGCTTTTGATCGGTCGCATGCATCATCCCGGCCTTTTCCTTATTCCCAATTTCAAACTTTCTCTTGTCTTGTGCTTGTTCTCTTTTTTGCTTTCTTGTTTTTTCCGCTCTTTTTCTTTTCTTTTTTCCTTGTTGTTGTATTTCCTCTCTTGTCTTTCCTTCTTCTTCTTTTTTGGTTATGGTCGAATCCTATGGAGATTGCCTACGTATCATGGCCCCACATAAATCAGACCAAGCGTAGTTCTTGCAAATTAAATGCAAAAATAAAAAGATAATTTTTTTTTGGGATTTTTTCAAATCTTCATTAATAAACGCCGATTACAAGTGATACTAGACTATTTGTTTTTCTAAAAGGGAAAAATTACAAAATAGACTTAAAAACAAAATACAGACTCGATGACTAGGAATAAATCAAAGCTTCAAATCCTGGGGTCCACGGGGCATCACTCGGCATCGCCATAGGCCTGCGCAAGATTGAGAAGGTTTCAATGTCAACTGTAGGCTATTTAAAGAAAACTGACCATGTAATGACTTATTTTGACTAAAAAAAGAAAAGTGGCTATTTTTCAAAAATATTTATTCTTAGAAAACAAAGACTCGGCTTTGCAAATACGGCCTTTCAGCACTTTCGAAAGGGAGTTTTCAAGGTTGTGCCCGCAAACTGTTTTAAAATGACTCAGGCTGGCTGTTCTTGCAAAAATAACCTTCTGGCGCCCTTTTGGGGATATTCGGCTTATTTTTAACAAGAATGGCATCACCCGACTTATTTTGACATTATTTGGCTATTTTTGAAAAGGGGTGGTTGGACCCGATGAAGGTTGCATATGTATCTCACACCCGGTGAGAATCATACCAGCATAGTTCGGGCCAATAAAATTAACTACTTTCGAAAACAAGACTCTTCAGTGACAAATACACTATTTCTTTTTCTTTTTCTTTTTCTTGACCAATAAAACAAATCATTTTTGAAAACAAATTTTCTTTTGCCTTTTTTTTTTCATTTTTCTCAAAATTCGGTAAAGTTTCGATACTATTTTGACATTGGTTGTTTTTCTAAAACAGGTAATTAACTCTCTATACAGCTATTCCTCTCTCTCTCTCTCTTTTTGTTTTCTAATTTTTCCCAAATACTCCAAAGCCAGTCAACATGCAAGTCCGAGACAAATAAATGCACACGCAACACGTAAGATGCATCAGGATGGTCTTTTCATTTCAGGTTACCTGTTCTAGACGGACCCAACCCCTATGTTGAGTCCCCTGCGACAAATGCACGTGATGCAAATAAGCGTTCCTACTAAGGATTCGACATGAAGTCAAGTTATTCTACATTCAAAACCTAGGTATATGTCCTAGACTGTGTACCCGAGCGGACAACTCGAGTTGAGGAGGGGGCTACGTACCGGGGACCCGCAAGATCGTCCGGCTTAGTAACTTGTCCGAGCCTCTTTCTTATTTCAGGGTATGACACTAACAGAATAGGGAGTCTCAACTAGTAAGCATATCCCCGGAGGTGAGAAGAGAAGGGTTTCGCCACAGTTTATATACAGTTCAGATAATATCAAAGCGGTAAAAAGCAATATTTTGCACATTAGGTCCAAACATGTAATAAAATCAGATAACAGATAAAGCCACATACAACAATATATCTAAGCTCGAATTCTGAACCCTAAACTAGAGATTCTGGGTCCTTGTTCCCAACAGAGTCGCCAGAGCTGTCACACCTCCTTTTTCGCTACTACACCCCGTGAAGGGTATAATAAAAGGAGTTTTTCCAATTAAAGGAATATCGAAACGGAATTTGTTTATTGATATTCAGAGTCGCCACTTGGGATATTTATGGGGTCCCAAGTCATCGGTTTGAATCCCGAATCGAGGAAAGGGTTTGACTCTGTATTACAGTCGCGAACCAGAAATCCAAGTAAGGAATTCTGTTAACCCGGGAGAAGGGGTTAGGCACTCTCGAGTTCCGTGGTTCTATCACGGTCGCTCAACTGCTATATTTGGCTAAAATTTGATTTTAATACATGTTACAACCTATAGTGCAATTTTAGAATTATTTACCGCTTTAGTCAGTTTTTAAGAAAGTGAACATCGTTTAAGAACGTGTTTTTGGATCACGTCACATGAAATGCACCCCTCGACACATTCTTATTCAATATTTTGGGATTTGGATTTGGGTCGCATGAAATGCACACCCGTATTTAAGAAGGTAAAATTATTAAAAGCGCACCTAAAGTGGCTAGCGTGTTATTAACTTGCGGGAGGCCATGAAAATTCGCTAAATGGCACACCCCGAATTCTAAGTATTTAATATAAGCATTTAATGAGGGCCCCGCAATTTATGCATTTTGTTTGGCGAGGCTCGTCTCATCTTATTATTTAAAGGCCATCCTAGAGCAAGCTATAATTTTCTATTTAATTTTGTCTCTAAAGAATCCTAATTAATCAATTTTATCAATTGCTATTATTTAAAGTGATCAAGGAATTTGGGCCTCAAGTTCAAGTCCACACTTGAACAAGAGGGAAACCTCTTAACTCAAGCATGCTACTTAACTAGGAGGCCTAAACCTTATGTTATAAATTTAATCCCGTGATCTTAATATAAATCCCAACCTTCAGCATTTTTGGGCTTCAAACTTAGCCCCATAAAAGGAATTTTCAACCAGCTTGGTAAGAAACTGTTTGGTAATAGGCCTACGATCAGGCCTAAATGAGAGGGGAGAGCTGTTTGACACTGGGCCTTAAACAGATTCACGCCCAGGTCTGATTCAAGCTGAAACAGTCACGTTTGGGCTTCGAAAAGGTGGCCCAGGCATGTAACGCGAGGCTGCCAGGTCCAAACACAACCAAATATATGAACTCCCATTTATCAATTAAGTTCACAACTATTCTTTAATGGAGGACTGACTTAATTTTAAAATATTTATTCTTATCAGATAGCCTCAAACCTAATTATCAAAGAGACATACAACTCCTAAATTTCACCCAACGTAAACCAAATTAATACATTCCCTGGACCGTTTTGTACGATTTAAACCTGTAAATGAACTGTTAAGCTATTTCTGTATTTGAATACACAACAGATTTGATTTAACACTAATATGAACAAAAATCCATTTTGAATCCAGTTTTGAATTAATAACTCCTTTTGAATTCAACTGTACATGGATATAACAATTACACCTGAATTAAACGTACTTAATGGTTTTCGTAACACCTTAACACTTTATTATCTATCACATGCACGTCTATGGTTTCAGCACCAATTTCAGGCTGGTAACATGTCTTCAACACAAAAATGAACTCATATGAGAGGTCAAGCTATATTATGGCTAACACTAGATAAAAGCTTCAGCTAAGGACCAAAATCAAAACATACTGAGAATCTAACTATTGCTACTACACTGAGAATCCAATTATACAGTCCAGTCCAATTATAAAAATCAATAAAACATGATTGTTCTATGCATTTTTAACTAAACACGGAATAGAAAACTCAGAGATCGACTTCAATCACATTTCATCATTTTCACTTCTTCAACACCAAGTTTACATTGATTCCTTCACAGTTTATACGAGATCAAGGGAGGTACCTGGAAATTGAAATTCAATAGGAAGAGATGAGGATTAGCAGCAGATCAAGCAGTTAGTAGAGCAAGTAGCAAGTCACATCAGCTTCTCAACTTGTAAAAAAGTGTTTTGGGGGGCATTTGGAGGCTGGAATTTTTTGGGAGATTTTCAGAGTGTCTATGACTTGTAAATCAAGGCACTAGGCCTGCTTTTTACTAGGCAAGGAAGAGAGCAGAATGTTCTTGAAGTTTTCACCCATTTTCTCCCTTTTTATTTTTAGAAATTGGTCATTAATCCCTAACTT
>MU694677.1:100594-113454 GCA_026770625.1 Nicotiana glauca | reverse complement strand
TTATATATAAATCCAATCAATACATATAAAAGCACGCATACATATAATCCAATATTATATTTTGAAAGAGAGCAAGAGAAATACTGAACTTAAAAAACTAATTACATACATATTTACAAACTAACAGTGAAATATAAAAAGAGAAGAATGAAGTTTTCTGTTGTACAAAAAAGTGATAAATCATTGCACTTGGCAGAGGCAGACTAGCGGAAAGAATTGGGAAAGACTTATAATTTAGGGCTTTTAGAAATATTACAAAGTTTACTTTTAAATTTAATATTTTTAATTCCATTTAAAAAAATATCTCTTGGGCTTATGCCTCAACCAAAAAACTCGCCTCAATAAAAAAACTCGTCCGGGCGTACGCCTCGAACTTCTGGTCATATGCCGTATGGGACTTTCGCCCCCCACCATCGCCCCGGGGCATTTTTGGTACGCCTCGCCCCAGGGCTCGCCCCAAGAATGCCTTTTAAAGCACTGATATTTAGTTCTAAACTTGGAATTTAAGAAAATTAGGATTTTACCCATAAACTAATATCCAGATAGAAACTTCATTATAGATTGGGACTCTACGATTTTGTGGAGTTCGTAATTATGATTATTTTTTCGAGGGATTTGACTATGTTGATGGAGAGTTAAATTTTCAGTTTACTTTGATTTGTCTATTCAAATAGAATCTATGTGATAATTTTGATTGGAAAAATGGACATCTTTAATTAATATTTTACATAGTGATTGTAGTAATTATGATGGCAATAAAGTGAAACAATTATATAGTATAAGTCATGGCATAGTTTAAATAGAGCTTCTGTTTCAGTAGACCGTGTTTATGTACAAATTATTTATTAATTGGACCGGAGATTGACTTTGATTTTGAAATGTCCAGATATTAAGAAAATTTTCCACCTAGACTAATTAGAACGTGTTATTAAATATTTTGGATAGATTTAGAGCTTTTGGAGACTGAGTCGAGGGACGAGGGCATCCCGGAGTAGGATTTTACGCTGTTAAGGTAAGTAACATTTTAACTTTGGCTTTGAGGGTATAAAATCGAAAAAAATGATATCATGTGATTGTTTGGTGGTGATACCCACGCTAGGTAACGGGTGTGTGGGTGTGCATCGCGAGGGATTGAGACTTAGTCCGTCCCGTGAGGTTGTGAGGCTTAATGGCTATTATCTATTGTTATGTGTTTACTTGTTTTCGAACTTGTTTGCCTTTATGTTAGAGATCATGCTTAGGCTTTATTCATGCTCACATTATTTATACTCAGTCATAGAAATTATTGTACATGCTTACCTCAGTCTCTACTATTTTGCTGATATGTTGTGATACTTGATGTGGGTTGTGTCCCCTTATTGGCGGTGCATTGTGATGTTTGAGAGGTACATGACTGAGTGAGGTCGAGGGTCTGGTTGTGAGAATACTAATACCATAGCGCGTGAGTTGTCCGCGGAGCACGTGAGTTGACTGTGCTGTTCCAGGCATTGATACCATAGTGAGTGAGTTGTCCGCGTAGCGCGTGAGTTGACCGTGCGGATTCAGGTATTGATATGGTAGCACGTGAGTTGTTCGTGCTTAGCGCTTGGGCTTTGGGAGCCCCCTCCCCCCCTCCCGGAGTCTGTACACACCCTCAGTGAGCATAGAGTGTTGAGTGTATTGAGTATTGAGTGTTGAGTGCGAGTGCTGAGTGATGGAGTGACATTGCTGTGAAGTTGCATTTACTTTTGTTGTTGCTGCATTTATCTATTAAATTTCTTTGTGGTATTTACTTATTTATGGAATTTACCTGTTTATTTTTTTAAAATTGTGGAAATAAATAATTGGACTATTTTACTTAGCTCATCACTACTGCTCAGTTCCTTAGTTATTTATGTTACTACTGAGGTGGTTGTACTCATACTACACCCTGCACTTTATGTGCAGATCCAGGTGAGTTAGAGCGCGACGATTGTTGAGTTCAGGCCGGCTATCTTTGAAGACTGCAAGGTAGCTGCTAGCGTCCGCAGGATCTTGTTACTCATTTTGTCATTTCTTCTTTGAGACAGTTAGATAATTTATATATCTTAGTTCATAGTTTTAGACGCTCATGACTTAGTGACACCCCAATGTTTGGGCTAGCTTCTGTATTTTTATATTAATTATATTTAAAGTTGATTTAGTTTATGAGAAATTTAAATTTTTATAATATTTTATTAAATTATTATAATCAATCTAGTAGTAATATTTTGGGAAGTATGCTTGCCTTGTAACACGATAGGCGTCATCACGACTAAGGTTAGTTTTTGGGTCGCGACAAAAATACATCAGACCAAAGTTCATCAGACTAGGATTATATTGGGAGGAAATTCTAGGAGAAAAAATGTGATAATCAATGTCAAGATTTTATGTACAATAGCAAGACAAATAAAGGGAAAGATTTGAGGAACTTCCCTTTGTTGGTTCTTCTCTTCTTTTCTTTTTCTTCTTTTTTTTAATTTTTTATTCTTCTTCTTTTTTTTCTCTTTTTACTTTTTTTATTTTTATTATTTTTATTTTTATTTTTTTTGGGAATCACTTCCTTGCATTGCTTTGTTCCTGTTTCACACAAAGAAAAATTTGTCAGTTTTAGAAATGGTGGTCGGTTTATGGTCTTGAGTCTTAGCAACTTGGCTTTTGCTCGATCAGCCTGAGTTGGTCTCAAGAGACTTTTGTTCTTCACCAACTCTGATTGTTTCACACCCAGTACCATTTGTATTTGCATCTCAAGTAGCCTTATCCCAACTGGAGATCTTAACTTAGATGAACTTTTCTGCTATCTTTAATGACCTCCTGCTTTTGAGCAATTTGTTTGTCAGAGAAATCACAAGTTATCTTTGCTTATGCCAAGTAGGCTGACAAGAGTCTTTTGGGGGAGCCTTTCCATGAATCCTCAAGTCATGTTGAAAGTAACAACTGAGTGCGCTAGCCAAATTTTCTTTGTGTAACTGAAAAGCTGGAAGCAGATTTTGAAATCTTTTTTTTGCTTGTTTTGACAAGGACTGACTCGGAGTGAAGGACACAATGATGCAAAGAAACAATATTAACAAGAAATTCCCTTGTCGGGGAGGATAAAAGGAAGATTTTATTTATTTTTTATAACTAGCCTTAATGATCATGACATGCATTTTGGTCTCAATGGCCTAATCTATCAAACAGATTTGATCTTTCCCTTTACCATTCCTATGACCTTGAACTCGGGCTTGTTCGTGCCAATTCTTTACATCAGCTTCATGACTCGCTTTCAACTAGTGGTGCACCGAGGGATTTTCATCAACAAGTTTCTCTCACTTATTTATCTCTTCTTACCTTCGCCTTACAGTGCCCGTGAGGGTTTTTACCAGTAAAACTCTCTCATTTTCTTTTATTTTTCTTTTTCTTTTGCTTTCTTGTGTGAGCAACTTGACATTGTTCTATGTCGCGTGAAAACCGTTGCTCATTGCATGCGTCCCTTGGCATTCTTGAAGGTTGATCAGGAGGTCTTTATTTGGAAGGTTTTTGGACAGAGTTAGAAAGAAGGGTCGGCATGAAGGCTCAAAATAGACTCAAAATTAGGGGTTGTAGACTTACAACTCTCGAAATTGACTCTTTCAAAAGTGAAATAAAATCTCTGCCCCAGTTTCAACTATTGGGAATTTTTGGGATTTTTTTTTTTTTGGAATTCTTATTTGGTTAAACCGAACCGTGAGGCTGCCTACGTGTCCCTTTTTTAAAAAAGGAATCAGGTCTAACGTAGTTCAAACAACTGACCTAACTAATTTTTTTTCATCTTTCTCTCTGTTTTTTTTTTCTTTTTCGCTTTTTTTTCCAAAACATGTTGCCCCAGCTTCTTTTTTCTGGGGGCATGGACCTTTGCCAATTCTTTTCTTCTTCATTTTTTTTTTCACTTGAACTTTCTAAGAATCGCCTCAGTTTGTACTCTTGAGACATGGACTTTTTTCCTTTTCCTTTTCCTTTTCTTTTTTTTTTCATTTTTGTTTTTATTTTTTCTTTTTGACTATTGACTCTAAACTTGATTCCAAAAGTAGGTGGTCAAAGAAAATAACACATGCTCAAAGGGGTAGCGAAGGATACAAAGTATTTGGATAGCAGAAAAAGGACTTCCCAGCCTCGAGAACGCCAAACATAGTAACTTTTCGCGACCACAGCATTGATGAACATGTCTGTCTTCTTGGTGTGTCGTGGTCGAAAGACACTTTCCATCCATTAATGTCAAACTTTCAACCAAGCTTTAATTGATTCAATATCCTCAAGCCCGATCTTCACAATGATATGACGGTGAATTTTACTCGACATTAATTCCAAAGTATTTCAACTCTTATTCATCCTCAAAAGTGTCTTTTCTCAATTATCCAATTCAAGCTTAAATCAATTTTCTAAAATCTGGCCAAAAAGTCTGCATGCATGTCATATCATAAAAACTAGCGCAAAAAGAAACTAAGCACATAATGACATGAAAGGATAAACTGTATTTCATTGAATAAGGACAGAAAGGTTTGACAACGAGACAAACAACCTAAAATCCGAGTTACAACTCTAAAATAACCCAGATAATAAAAATAGCAACTAAATAGACATATATGACTCATACAAACAGAATAGAAGGATAGAAGGGTTTGGCTCAATAAAACAAATAAAATCTAGATCACGACCCTAAAATAATCTAGATAACATAAAAAAACCAAAACAAGCTACCAAGATTCCTTCCTAGTGAGGAGAGAATGACTTTTTAATTGCTAAGCTTGACATTTGGCCACTAATTTGCTCGTCAGAATCACCATGACCTTCTCCAATTTCAATCGGCAATTTTGCGAGAGGATTCTCATACTCCATTTCACCAGGCATCATTCTCACAAAGTGTGCATCATCATGTGCAGAAAAAGGATTCTGCGTGATATTCTAGGCGTCACTGTCTTGGATCACAATCAATTTTTCCTAGATCATCCTTTCTATTTCTCTTTTCAAATCCTGACAACTTTCAATATTGTGCCTCTGGGCATTGGAATGGTATTCCCACCTATTAGAAGGGTCAAAGTTTCTTGCATGTGGGTCCATATGATTTGGAGGAATGGGTGCAATCATGTCATAATTATTTAACTTCTCAAATAAGCTTGCATAAGACTCTCCTATTGGTGTAAAATTATCTTTCAATCTTTGTTCCCCTATATACCTCTGGCTTGGATGTGGATTATAGGGCACCTAAAAAATTTTTGGAGGCTGGTAGAGATTTTACGGTGCTGGTGCTCGCCTTCTGGGGGTGTCTTAGTGGTCGGGCAATATACTGAGGTGCAACAATAGAGTATTAAGTGTTCTGCGGTGGATAATAGTGCTCAGGGGAGTCATGGAAAACCTGAGGAGGTTGCTCATACCTTCGATAAGTTCTCCTGGGACATGTTCTCAACCCAGAAGTCATCATGATTTTTTCAACCTTCTCATTCGTGTCACCAGATTCAATTTGGACAGCCTGAGTTGCAGCTTGGAAAGCTGCTTGGCTTATAATTCTGCCTATCTTAAGGCCATTTTCTATCATTTCTCCCATTTTTATTGCTTCCGATAAGGATTTGCCAACTACGAACATCATGTTTTGAGAGTAATCCGGCTCCTGTGCCTGAAGGAATGTGTAACGACCCGATCAGTTATTTTGAGTACTAGCGCTCTGTTCAGCAGCCGAAGGCCATGAACAGCTTCATTTCTGGTATTATGACTTGTACGTATGGTCGGAATTGAATTTCGGGAAAGTCCAAAGTTAATTTAGAAGGAAAATTCTTATTTTGGAAGCTTAAAGCTGAAAGAATGAACTAGGATTGGAATTGTGAGTAAAAGACCTTGGAATCGGGATCTGAAGGTTCCAGCAGGTTCGTATGATGATTTCGGACTCAAGCGTATGCCCGGATCGAGTTTTGGATGACCCGAGAGCATTTTGGCGCCTATTGTGGAAGTTGGCATTTTGGAAGAAATTTCATAAGTTTGGTTTGAAGTGCGTTTCAGTGTTATCAATGTCCGTTTGGAATTTCGAGACTGGGAGTAGCTCCGTATGGTGATTCTGGAGTTGGGAGCGCGATCGAAAGTGAATTCGGAGGTCCGTAGGTCACTTTGAAGCCATTTGGCTAAAGATAGAAATTTGAAGGTTTTTGAGAAGTTTGATCGGAAGTGGACTTTTTGATATCGGGGTCAGAATTCGATTCTGGAAGTTGGAGTAGGTCTGTAATGTCAAATATGACTTGTGTGCAAAATTTGAGGTCAATCGAACATGATTTGATAGGTTTAAACATCGGAAATAGAAGTTGGAAAGTTCAAAGTTCATAAAGCTTGAACCGGGGTGTAATTCATGGTTTTAGCGTTGTTTTTTATGATTTGAGGCCTCGAGCAAGTCTGTAATGTGTTTTGGGATTAGTTGGTAGTTTTGGTTGTGGTCCCGGGGGCCTCGGGTGGATTCCGGGTGTTTAACGGATAAAAAAATGGAATTTGGGAAGGCTTGAGGTTGTTGCTTCTGTCATAACCGCATCTGCGGTTCTTGGACCGCATAAGTAGGACCGCAGAAGCGGCCAAAATCTCGCAGAAGCGTAAAGTGTCTAGGCCCAAGGAAACCGCAGAAGCGGCCCATGGACCACAGAATCGGTCAGCTTCCTCTTGCCCAAAGCCACAGAAGCGTCCAAACATCACAGAAGCGACATCTGCAGAAGCAGAAAATGCACCGCAAAAGCAGAAGTACCTGGAGGCAGTAAGGGTGTTTTAAATAGTGATTTGGCTTCATTTCTCTCATTTTTCTTGGCTTGGGGTGATTCTTGGAGGATTCAAGAGAGGAATTCATTCATCAATGATAATGTAAGATAATCCAACCTATTATGAGTTAAATACATTGATTATGTATAGATTTTAGCATGTAAATGGGTAGAAAATTGAGGGTTAGAGGAAAACCTAGAAAAAATTATATTCTTGGAATTTAGCCATAATTTTGGGTATGGAATTTAGAGAAAATTATATATTTGAGTTCCTAAGGTTATGGGTAATCTTTATCTTCGAGAAATTTCGGAATCCTGGCATGTGGGACCGAGGGCATTTTGGTCATTTCACTAAGCGGAGTTGGGAATTTGTATAATTTGAATTGTTAACAAGTATTTGAGCATGTTCTCATTAGTTTGTCATTAATTGGATAGTTCTGGTGCGTTGTGCATTGGTTCAAGCCTTCGGAATAATGTAGAATGCCGGTTAAGAGTCTTCGGAGCGAGGTGAGTCTCCTTTCTAACCTTGTAAGAGGAAATTGTCCCCATAGGTGAAATAATTGATTATGTGCTCCTATATGTGGGTGCTACGTACGCATGAGGTGACGAGAGTCCGTGCGTAGCTACTATTATGCTATTTTCCGGGTAGTTAGGACCCATGAGTATGTTATACTTGGATTATTTATGAATCCATTGATAGCTCTAATTGTTTAAATCACCTTGGATTAGTAAATTAATTTAAAAAGAGCTTAAACATCATTTTCCTGAATCGTTTAAAAGAGAAATTGTCTTATTTGGATAAATATCCCCGATGAATTCTTAATTGGCTACTTGAGCATGTATTTTATGTGTACCTGCATCGCATGCATGATTCACGAGCAGGGATGTGTTTATTTATGGAACAGGTCGAACGCCTCGGTAGATTTGAATAGATGCATCTATGGTTCGAGGCCGCTCGACCCTCGGTAGTGCACAATTTACATTCCTGTTGGATCGGGTCGTCGCCTTGGTGTGATTTGCGCATGTTATTTGTCATTTGAGAATTTTAAATGTGGATTTGGACCTTCATGGCTTAATATAAATTGATAAGATAATAAAAAATAAACCTTGGAAGCCCTTGCTTAATTGTTGAAGGTGTTCACCTATTTTTTGGCTTCGCGAATTTGAACTACTATATAAATCCATGATTTTCCTCGCTTTTCTAGAATATTGTTAATTGACCCCTAGTGAGTGTCGGAGTTGGCCATCTCGTCTCTACTTCTTCGAGATTAGGCGGGATACTCATTGAGTACACGTTGATTACGTACTCATACTACACTTCTGTGTATTTTTGTTGCACAGGTATATATACCTCTAGCAGCCTACTGGGCGTAGCAGCAGGGATGACCCTACTAGGACTAGGTGAGCTGCATTGTTCGAGATGACCCACAGCCCGTGTAGTTCCTTTCAGCGTTTGTATATTATTCCCTGTCCATCGTATTTCGGACAGATGTTGTTTTTTATTTTCCTTATCAGTAGTTGCTCATGCACTTGTGACACCGGGTTGTGGGATGGTTTTCAAAAGATTCGTACTAATCATTTATTTTTTAATTTGAATTGTAGTAAATATTGTTTTTTTAATTATGAAAAATGGAAGAAAAAATCCTAGATTTTCAAAGGTATTAAAAGAGAATTTAATTGATAATTTAGTTGGCTTGCCTGACAGTGGTGTTCGGCACTACCACGACCCTTAGTGGACTTTGGGTCGTGACAACATGGTACCAAAGCACTAGGTTCCCGTCGGTCTCACGAGTCATGAGCAAGTCTAGTAGAGTTTCGCGGATCGGTACGGAGACGTCTATACTTATCCTCAGGAGGCTACAGGGTTGTTAGGAGTACTTACCTTCTTGATTTCCTTATCGTGCGGTTCGATTCCTTTGAGTCTTATGCCTTTGATTCCTTCCCACTCAATCTTACGTGACACTAGCGCTTGTTATAAATCAAAAATTGAAGGATTGTAATGGCACTACAAATGTGGTGCGGGATGATTTTCCTGGTATAGTTGATTGGACTATTATAGTCGCATTATGGAGGAATATTCTATTATTTCAGCTCAGTAATAGAACTTCTAAGAGTCTTGAGGCTAGGCACAGGTTTCCATGATGCTTATGAACAATTATTCCGCAGTGTTGTTGTGATGGTGGGATGTTTTCCCACGTGTCGAGGCAGTGAATGAATTGAAGGGAGGTTTACTCAGTGTGTAATCAAAGAGATTCAGTATTTTATTCCCGTCAGAGGAAGGTCAATCGAACTAAGAATGGTCAGATATGGGCTGGTGGGAGTAAAGAAACGTGGTAATTTCAAATGTGGCGGAGTTCTCCTCTATATGGGGTGTTGTTGTCCCAATTGAACGTTTTAAGTTTGTCGGTGTTATGATCTGCTACAATTTGCCTTCGGGGCAAGATATTGTAAAATAGTATTGGAAATGCAATTGTCAGATATCGTATGGTGCAGTGGTTTAAGATCGAATCAGAATTTCCTAATGTTGACAGATCGATAAAGATGACCTTTGGAAAGGTTTAAAAGTTAGCAACCATTGTGGGTTTAAGTGTTGCGAAGATAGAGTTTATTTGAGGCAGCAAAGTTTGAGGAAAGACGTTTGGGAAGTGTCAGGTGGTGTCAAAATTTCCTAGAAGGCCAGTTATATGAAGCAACGGTCAAGGGGGTGATTAAAGAAGCGATTTTGCCCAAAGTGGGAGAGTGGCGAATGTTGCATATGGGCTTGGTAGTAGGATGACTACGCGCCAAAGGAGAGTTTGGAATGATCTGGGATTTTAGTGACGGGCAATGAAAGTCTGTAGATTTAATTCAAAGCATAGTGTTGTTATGCGGCAGAAGATTGGGTATGACAGAAAGGAGCTGCTTGAAACGAAGAAGGACGCAACATAACTTTGAATTTGGAAGGGTGTTGCTGCCTATTTAATTGATGTCCATGAGGAGTGAACGGACTGGTGCAGCTAGAAAGTGAGCTTGGACTCAGTATTTGGTTGTTGATTTCATAGTGATTGTATCCCGTGCAGCAGCATTTGGAAGGTGTCAGGAAGTGATTTCCGCGGGCGGGTTATTTCCTGTGAGCGGATTAGTGGTCGCGTGATTGGCGAAGCTTCTACAAAGAATTATATGGGTTATCCAACAAAGAGATTGATAATGCAAGTGTGGACGATGATTCATAATATGAAAGATGGGGAATTACAGAAAGATTTCGAGAATTTACGGCAGATGATTGCGTATGGTTATATTAACGAGCGATAAAGGATTCTGGTGAATTCCAGAGTTGTATAATAGTGGCTTCAAGCTAAGTGGGAGAATCCCACCGCTTATGATTGGGTTGCATGGTTAACTACTTGCGAAGTTTCTGGTTATTAGCATACTGAGGGGTTATCCCAGCTACGGAAAGATACCATAAGTAGTAATTGAGTAGATGAGTTGTTGAATGCATGCTATGGTTGGCCTTCTTGGCTCATGATTAGACTTGAGGAAGGATTTAGGATTTATGCCTGGTAAAGATACATGTTCTATAGGAAGTGATTTTGCCGGGCGCTTAGCCAAGAGAGTATTCACGTGTTATAAGAATTATGGAGTGAATTATAATCGGGACCAAGTCAGAGCGGGTGGCTCTCAATAATGGTCCTAGTGAATTCAGAAGTTAAAGTGTGGTGCCCAATAATTTCGAGCCCATGAATACAGTTAAGAATCAAGCTTTGTAGTAGCTTATGAGAAGGTGCCCAGAATGTTCTATGATATTTTGACTTATGGTATAGCATTTGAGAGATATGAAATGGTTTGTGGGATTTGAGACAGCATGGTTTCGTGATTCAAGGTCACTCGGGGTGAGTGTAGATGGAGTATATTATGTGTTGAATGGAGTTAGTCTTATTTCTAAGGTAAGCAAGGATGAATTGGAAGAAGATAGATTGGTTAGCCATAATTTAGTTGGCATGTTGGTGGTAGAGATCAGCTCTTTTGGCGTGATTAAGTTATGCAAGTGATTTGCGGCGGTGAGTATGAGGCTTATCAGCCTACATAATCGATATCATTCTAAACCATTCTACTATTGTGGCTTGTTATGGTAGCTTAGACCACTACTTAGAGAATCGCATATTATACGGTTATGAGAATTTACCTATGTGATATTATGGATCTCCTTAAGTGAGTTAAATGAAAGGTTTTCATGTGATGAAATGTTAACCTGTTAGTGGTTCCAGAGTTATAATGAAAAGCATGTCCTATCGTATATTGGCACATTGGGTGCGGTGAGTAGTATGGAATTTGAAATGAGAATCAAGCTGCAGTTCGGTGTGGACAAGGATGTCACAAGCTCAGATGAGCAAGAAAGGGGGGAATATTTAAAGTAAATTGGTATTGTATTCAGCGTCACCTGAGATCAATGTTTTGTGAAAGAGGCTTTGCATCCTAGTTAAGGATTCTTGATCACTTTTCAGCGTTAGTCCGATGGTTTGGATGAGCAGACCCGTTATCTATTTCGAAAGATTCTGGGAGCGTGTCCAACGAGAAGATTGTATAAGTGTGACATGTAGTCACTTGATTGACTAATATTTGAACCAAGTATGAGGATTGTCGTAATATCATTAATTTGAGAATTTAGGCCTGGAGGGCACTTTGTTTATTGGGTTATGAACTGAGGAGGTTGCTCCAGTTATGATGGTTGTTCTTATGTGTTATGAGGAAAAGTGAGTTACTATGGACCTTTGAAAGGTCATTAGCCAAGTTGGTGCAATCAGAAATCGGCTTGAGATCAGTGGATTGATTTACATGTGAACAGGGCTTTATATTAGGCCAGTTGTATTCATTTCAGTAGTGCACTCCTTAGGGAGGAGTAGTCAGGGTGTTATTTCATTGTCAGATATTTCATGTAGTGATACATTGCGCCGTGTGAGTTGTGAGACGGCCTGAGAAATTGTGTATGTGTTGAGGATCAGCCTGGAAATGATGTATTGTGAGCAAGATGGCTCTTGGGATTCAGATTTGTATATCGCACCTCAGTTGTGCTTGGGTTTTGTAGTTTATGGCACTGTATGTTCCCTCAGGGATGGTATTATGCACTTAGCATGCTTGTGACCAAATTCGATATCTTGTTGTAATGGGAAGCTTGGCCTGATGTATACCTCTTTATGTGGGTTCTACGTGTGGATCGGGTGGCACGCTGCCATGGGTATGTTACTTGGATCGGGTGGCACGCCGCCATTATTATATTGTGAGGATCGGGTGGCACACCGCCATGGTTATTCTGTGTGGATCGGGTTGCACGCCGCAATAGTGTGATGTGAGTGTAGTTTTCTATATGCTATTTTTGTATGTCCTACTTCCTATTTTCTAAGGAAAGTCCGTAGTAGTGCAGGAGTTAGGTACTTCCTTCCAAAGTTCATTTTCCTTTAGCATTGCGTTCAAATTGGTGGCCTATTGGCGCATGGTAGCGTCATATGAGATTTTAACAATTTTTGGGGTGGCTTATTGCCTGAGCAGTTGTATCGGATGAGACTAGATCTCTTGATCTAGGATTCTGTGCAATCCAGCTGTATGAGTTATGTTATGGAGATAAGACCATTATTGGGTTCAGAATGAGGTGAAGGTTTTGTCAGGAGTATAAAACTAATGTTTTATTGACTCGGCGGTCAATTATGAATGTTGGTACATCTCTTCCGTCATGGCGGTATGGTAAAGGATAGAGTAAAACCTGTATATATCATGGGGTGCAATGAAAACATCAGATTAGTAGGATTTTGACCAAGTTGATCAGAAAAGGCTATTGTGATCCTGTGGGCTAAGTGTTGCAAAGTAAGAATCCCGCAAAGTCATGCACTCATGCTTGAGTACAGCGTGTAGTGATTGATATGGTGGTCGTATGTTAGAAACGGGCCTGGCATAGGATTCCGGATGTTGGAATTGAGCTCTAAGGCTTATTTGCTTGAATAAAAGGGAATATCTTCAGAATTTATCGAGCTAATGTGCTCAGCTAAGTTGTGGTAGCACGGAAAGGTGCATGAGGTGCTAAACAGTGATTTCAGACTACTTCCGTATAATTCTCAGCACGTTCGAGGACGAACGTATGTTTAAGTGGGA
>MU694677.1:89627-100206 GCA_026770625.1 Nicotiana glauca | reverse complement strand
TATTATGACTTGTACGTGTGGTCGGAATTGAATTTCGGGAAAGTCCAGAGTTAATTTAGAAGGAAAATTCTTATTTTGGAACCTTAAAGCTGAAATAATGAACTAGGATTGGAATTGTGAGTAAAAGACCTCGGAATCGGGATCTGAAGGTTCCAGTAGGTTCGTATGATGATTTCGGACTCGAGCGTATGGCCGCTCGGGTTTTGGATGACCTGGGAGCGTTTTGGCGCCTATTGTGGAAGTTGGCATTTTGGAAGAAATTTCATAAGTTTGGTTTGAAGTGCATTTCAGTGTTATCAATGTCCGTTTGGAATTTCAATACTCGGAGTAGCTGCGTATGGTGATTCTGGAGTTGGGAGCGTGATCGGAAGTGAATTCGGAGGTCCGTAGGTCATCTTGAAGCCATTTGGCTAAAGATAGAAATTTGAAGGTTTTTGAGAAGTTTGACCGGAAATGGACTTTTTGATATCGGGGTCGGAATCTGATTTGGGAAGTTGGAATAGGCCCGTAATGTCAAATATGACTTATGTGCAAAATTTGAGGTCAATCAGACATGATTTGATAGGTTTAAACATCGAAAATAAAAGTTGGAAAGTTCAAAGTTCATAAAGCTTGAATCAGGGTGTAATTCATGTTTTTAGCGTTGTTTATTATGATTTGAGGCCTCGAACAAGTCCGTAATGTGTTTTGGGATTGGTTGGTAGTTTTGGTTGTGGTCTCGGGGGCCTCGGGTGGATTCCGGGTGGCTAACGGATAAAAAATGGAATTTGGGAAGGCTTGAGGTTGCTGCTTCTGTCATAACCGCATCTACAGTTCTTGGACCGCAGATACAGACAAAATCTCGCAGAAGCGGAAGGGGGCCAGGCATAAGGAAACCGTAGAAGCGGCCCAGGGACCGCAGAAGCGGTTCCGCTTAAGCGGCCCCCAGACCGCAGAAGCGGTCAACTTCCTCTTGCCCAAAGCCGCAAAAGCGGCCCAAAATCGCAGAAGCGACATCCGCAGAAGCGGAAAATGCACCGCAAAAGCGGAAGTACCTGGAGGCAGCAAGGGTGTTTTAAATCATGATTTGGGTTCATTTCTCTCATTTTTCTTGGCTTGGGGGCGATTCTTCAAGGATTCAAGAGATGAATTCAGTCATCAATGATAAGGTAAGCTAATACCACCTATTATAAGTTAAATACATTGATTATGTATAGATTTTAGCATGTAAATGGGTAGAAAATTGAGTGTTAGAGGAAAACCTAGAAAAAATTATATTCTTGGAATTTAGCCACGATTTTGGGTATGGAATTTAGAGAAAATTATATATTTGAGTTCCTAAGGTCATGGGTAATCTTTATCTTCGAGAAATTTTGGAATCCAGGCACGTGGGACCGAGGGCATTTTGGTCATTTCACTAAGCGGGGTTGGGAATTTGTATAATTTGAATTGTTAACAAGTATTTGAGCATGTTCTCATTAGTTTGTCGTTAATTGGCTAGTGTTGATGCATTGTGCGTCGGTTCAAGCCTTCGGAAGAATGTAGAATGCCGGTTAAGAGTCTTCGGAGCGAGGTGAGTCTCCTTTCTAACCTTGTAAGAGGGAATTGTCCCCATAGGTGAAATAATTGATTATATGCTCCTGTATGTGTGGGCTACGTACGCATGAGGTGACGAGAGTCCGTGCGTAGCTACTATTATGCTATTGTCCGGGTAGTTAGTACCCATGAGCATGTTATACTTGAATTATTTATCAACCCATTGATAGCTCGAACTGTTTAAATCACCTTGGATTAGTAAATGAATTTAAAAAGATATTAAACATCATTTTCCCGAATCGTTAAAAATAGAAATTATCTTATTTGGATAAATATCCCCGATGAATTCTTAATTGGCTACTTGAGCATGTATTTTATGTATACCTGCGTCGCATGCATGATTCGCGAGCAGGGTATGTGTTTATTTATGGAACGGGCCGAACGCCTTGGCAGATTTAAATAGATGTATCTATGATTCGGGCCGCTCGACCCTCGGCAGTGCACAATTTACATTCCTGTTGGATCGGGCCGTCGCCTTGGTATGATTTGCGCATGTTATTTGTCGCTTGAGAATATTAAATGTGGATTTGGCTTCGTGGATAAATTGATAAGATAATAAAGAATAAACCTTGGAAGCCCTTGTTTAATTGTTGAAGGTGTTTACCTGTTTTCTGGCTTCGCGAATTTGAACTACTATATAAATCCATGATTTTCCTCGCATTTCTAGAATATTATTAATTGACCCCTAGTGAGTGTCGGAGTTGGCCATCTCGTCTCTACTTCTTCGAGATTAGGCGGGATACTCATTGAGTACACGTTGATTACATACTCATACTACACTTCTGTGCATTTTTGTTGCACATGTATATATACCTCTAGCAGCCTACTGGGCGTAGTAGCACGAATGACCCCGGGACTAGGTGAGTTGCATTGTTCGAGACGACCCGCAGCCAGTGTAGTTCCTTTCAGCATTTGTATATTATTCGCTGTCCACTATATTTCAGACATATGTTGTATTTTATTTTCTTTATCAGTAGTTGCTCATGCACTTGTGACACCGGGTTCTGGGATGGTTTTTGAAAGATTCGTACTAATCATTTATTGTTTAATTTGAATTGTAGTAAAGATTGTTTTTTTTAATTATGAAAAATGGAAGGAAAAATCCTAGATTTTAAAAGGTATTAAAAGAGAATTTAATTGATAATTTAGTTGGCTTGCCTGACAGAGGTGTCCGGCGTCACCATGATCCTTAATGGATTTTGGGTCATGACAGAAGGCAGTGATTAGATCGTGTTCATCCATGGGTAGCTTAACTCTAGCCTATTTCTCTCTCCATTTAATGGCATATTCCCTGAAACTTTCAGTTGGTTTCTTCTTCAAGTTTGAAAGGGAATTGCGGTCTGGGGCAATGTCAATATTGTATTGAAACTGTTTGACAAAGGCCCATGCCATGTCATCCCAGACATACCAGCGAGATGTGTCTTGATCCATAAACCATTCGAAGGCTACTCCCGTAAGGCTTTTCCCCAAAATAAGCTATTAACAATTCTTAATTTCTTCCCACAACTCTTAGTTGATTATAATACCTTTTGAGGTGGGCTTTGGGGTCTTCATGTCCATCATACTTTTCAAATTTGAGAGTCTTGAAACCAGGCGGCAAGTGAACACCGGGGAACATACATAGATCCTTGAAGGCAATACTCTTCCGACCTGCCAACCCTTGCATGTTTTTCAACCGTTGTTCTAAGGTTTTTACTCTTTGGGTCATTTTTTCCTATACCATTTTTCTGGCAGGCTTCTCATTATTTGCAGAAAGATAAAAAAAGTACGAGTGGTACTCAAGAGAGTGGTACTGCTCCTGCTGGGTAGCAAATTGTGACTCATGACAAGGATGTCCTTGGCCATTGGCCCATGCTTGACACATTCTGGCCATTTACTGTTTCAGTATTCTATTTTCCTCAAATACAATAGACTCTTGTTGAACCCTCTGACTCTAAGTCTCTTGAGCACTTGTAACAGCTTCGATGTCAGCTATCATTTTCCTTGGATCTTGTGTTATCCGCTTACAATAAACCGACCACCTCAAACTTTCTTCACAATTCAAAACAAAAGATATGTTAGAATGGACTCAGTCAGTCTTTATTATTATCATCATTTTTTTCATTTTTTTATTGGTGATCGAACCTAATGTGGGTTGCCTACGTATCATATGGGAACATGAATAAGATCTTGCGTAGTTCGGGAAGATCGAGAATAAAGGAAATAAAATAAATCTACTTTTTTTTTTGTCTTTTTTATTTTTTGAAAGAGAGACTTATAAAGAAGAAAGAAAATATTTTTTGATTTTGATTTTTTTTTTTCCGGAATTTCGAAAGAAAAACTTCTAAAGAAGAAAGAAAATATCTTTGTATTTTTGGACTTTTATGTTAAAACTATGAAAGAAAGACTTATAAAGAAAATATTTTTGAATTTTGAATTTTTTTTTCAATTATCGAAAGAAAAACTTCTAAAAAAGAATGAAAATATTTTTGGATTTTTAGAAGAAATTAAAAGAAAATATTTTTGGATTTTTTTTATTGGGGTCTCAAAGAAAGACTTTTCTAAAGAAGGAAGTAAAGGAAAACATTTTTGGATTTTTGGAAACATTCTTTCTCTCTCTTTTTTTTCTTCAAAATTTGGCAGAGTTTCGAAAATTTCCAAATACCTACTACTCGCTCTCTTATAAATTTTCTTTTTTAACTTTTTTTTTTCATTTTCTTTCACTATTCTAGAAGACAGTCAATATCAGGTCAAAACAGACAGATACATAGTAGCACGTAAGATGCAGCAGGATGGTCTTTTAATTTGGGTGCACCTGTCCTAGACGGACCCAACCCTGTGTTGAGTCCTCAGAGTCAAATACACGTGATGCAAACAATCGTTCCTACTAGGGATCCGGCATGAAGCTATGTTATTCTAGGTTTAAAACGTGGGTGTATTGTTCTAGACCTGGCTTACCCAAACGAACAATTCGAGCCAGGGGGAAGCGTACCGGGAATACAGAGGCTTCATCGGCTTTGCAACTTATCTGAACCTCGTTCAAAAATTGGTATATGACTCTAATAGAAAAGAAGCCACACGAAGTGCACTCTTCCCAAATGATTTAGAAGACTCAGAGAGAAGAGGGTTTCGTAATAATTTTTATATACAGTTTAATCAATATCAAAGCGGTAAAAAGCAGTATTTAGCACATTAGGCTCAAACATGTAAAAATCAGATAATAGATAAAAGCCAACTATAACAGTTATTCTAAGCTCGAATTCTAAACTCTGAACCAGAAATTCTAGGTTCTTATCCCCAGCAGAGTCGTCAGAGCTGTCACACCTCCTTTTTCCCGCATGGGGATATAGAGAATTTTTCCAATTAAAGTGACATAATCAAAATGGAATTATTCTATTTATACAGAGTCGCCCCTTGGGATATTTATTATGGTGTCCCAAGTCATCGGTTTAAAATCCCGACTCAAGGAAGTTTTGACTCTTATTTATGGTATGTGAACACAGAAATCCAGGTAAGGAATTCTGCTAACCCGGGAGAAGGTGTTAGGTAGTCCCGGGTTCCGTGATTTTAGCACGGTCGCTCAACTATTATTATTGGCCTAATTATCTAATTAATTACATATTTTAAAACCTATTGTGCATATTTGACTTTATAACTGCTTTTCATTATTTTGAAACTGCTTTTAGGATTTATGAAATTATTTTTTTGAACAAGTTACGATTGTCGTACAATTTTCGTTCTAGAACACACCGCAAGCCACGCAACATGAAATGCACCTGTGATTCGTGACTTGTTTGTTTTATTATTATTCGAAGTTGTTATGACCGGATCACATGAAATGCACAACCGAATTGGGATTTACTTATCGTGACCATGCCACGGGAACCATACCCATAGTCATGATGATTTATTATTAATCGCGCCTAAAGCAACTAGCGCATTTAAATTATTTTCATAAGTTTAAGATTATATGAATCAACTAGCACACATTTATGAACCAAGGCCACGATGAACTAGTGTTTATAAAAGCTTCCATGCCATTAAATAGATGACCAAATATAAACATATTAACAATGTCACACTGCCAAAATGAACTCGAAACACCTTGAACAAAGTAAGGAAACAAACACATATTAGAACAAAATCATGTCGAGAGGAAATCCAAAAGAGATAAATAAATAAATAAAAATGGTTGGTTATTTGATGACGCTGAGATATTTTGAGAAATAAACTGAAAAATGTATTTTGCTACGTGTTTACCAAGGCTTCTATATTGCTTCTGAAGATGATAAGAAACCAATCCCTTTTTCCTTTCTTAATCCAACTTCTCTATAATTAGTGAGTACTTCAATTTTTACCTTAATAAGGATTTCAATTTTTATTAAACAAACTAAAATAATAATAGCTAAGATAAGATTAATTCACGAGTCAAAAAATTAAAGCAATAAATCCAAAAACAATAAACCGATAACAAATACACTTTAAAATTATAAAGTGGTAAAGTTAAAGTCCAAACATTCAGATGAAGTGAACAGGATAGAGACGGACCTTTATTGCTCAAAATTGAAAAGGATTACTGATCACGCTCAACTGAGTCTCACAAAAGACTATGCGGGCGTTGCAAATATAATTTGAGTATTATTGCCCAGAGTCAAATCACAGGGAACTAACCTATCAATCACTGCTGTCAGATTTACTAAGTTCACACAATCTGTTTTCCAAACTTTTTGATTCACAATGGTTGATTTTCTAACAACTAAAGACTGAAAGTAATTAACAACTGAAAATTAACTAAACTTGATGTGTAAACAGTAGGAATAAGGTCTAAGGTAACGGTTTCTCCCGTTGGTAATTTCCTTGGTTGTATATGTCTTATAACTATGATTTAGTTGTCTTTATCAATCATGAACGCTCCAGCTATCATAAATCTTTCTCAAGTAAGTATGATAATTTACTAGACGCACTCTCTCATGCTACACTAGCTCGATTCTCAGTATAGTTCACTTAGATTGCACCCGAGGTATTGTTATATCTAATCCAACCTCTAAACCCTCGGTTATGACTCTCGTCTATACTCCGGGGGTGATGTTGTTCATACAATCACCTAAATATGCACTCTCTATCAAGTAGATACATACTAAATAGGAACGGATAATTGAGGGTCCTTTCAACTAACCACAATAAAAACATGAATGAACAAATAGAGATTAACAACAAAATCCAACTATATTAATAAAACAACCAAGTTATTCCCAACGGTTTTCACCACAACCTTAGATTAAGGTATTTAGCTACTCATAACAATGGAGAAATAAACTATGAAAAGATTTATAATTCTAAATTGCAAGAAAATAAGAGAGAATAAGAACAATGATGTTTTGGGTGATCTCTCACACTTGTTTCTCTTCCAAAATAATCTCCAAATTAAGTCTAACCTAGCCTTGGGTGAGTTTCCTACATATTATAAGGATTTTACAAAAGCTTTCCCGAGTTGACACTTTGACCCCTCAAATTGCTGGGCTGTGCACGAGCCACCGCGGCTGCGGCGTTGACCGCGGATGCCTCTGTCCTAAACCGCGGCGCTGACCGCGTGAAGCACTGAAGGGTATTTTTTCTCTGCATTACTTCTCTCATTTGCTCTTTTGCATTCGGGTGCTTCTTGAGTGGGTGATTTCTTCACATTTTTGCCTCCAAACACTTCATTTTTGCTTCTTCACATCTTGTATTCCCTGCGAAACCAAATAGCATCAATTAAAGCATTTTATTGGCAACTTAACAACAAAGCATGGGTAATTATGGCGTAAATAACAAATCTATAGCCTATTATCAATACCCCACATTTAAATCATTGCTAGTCCTCGAGTAATCCACCACACTCCATAAAATTTCATTCCCTATGTTTTTCCCTCAACGACTCACACTATGAACATTTTACAAGAGTTACACCTAGTAGTGAGCAGCTTTTACCTCAAGAATCAAATTTTTCGAACCTTGCAACATCTGCACTTACTCAAATTACTCTATATGATAGTCAAGACGCACCTTTCCTTCGTGAATTACATGCCCTCACATCGCACAAAAGAGTAATTTCCATGTACATAATGATAGTGATAACAACTAGGAACTCAAATAGACAGAGTTCACTCACTCTCCAAAAGAAACATTCACATGCAACAAAGATGCACCATAAGATTGCCCCTAGTGTAGTACTCGACTAATCGAGCCCCACTCAGTCTAAGATCAATAGGACTTATTTGGTTGTAATGTAGGCTAAGGGACAGGTACGATATATTTTGATATAGTGACTAACCTCCCTAAGCACTTTTAATACAATTACATTGAACTTCAAGCTCGTCATTTTATAATCCAACACTCCACCGTATTTAGATATCCCCATACATTAGGTGCAATTTATACTAGCTACCACTTATTAACCACTACAAAATATATGAAAATATTTTTTTTCGTGGTGCTTCTCTTTTTACGCTTCACATTTCGCACCTTTTTCTCTATTTCCATGGTTCCAATTTGAAAACCAAACCACCACCCTACACTTTTATTTTTGCATAATCTCAATACCATTCTAGTGCTTAGTGAGCGGGAGGAAAACTGGTTCAAACAGCATGCTATTCAAATAATTGGGTAAGGTTCACATTGTCGTTGCCAAAAGAAACAGGCTTATAGGCTCAACGGGGTTAACTAAGATGTAATGCATTCAGGTGGGTTCAGTTTTTATGTCTAGCTCAACAAAGAAATGCCTATATCACTTCTAAAACTGAATGAAGCTACTATTTCGCTTTGCAAACGCACAGGGCAAGTTCTAAACATCAAATGTATAGCATGGAATACAAACAATACTCACACTCACTTGGAACATGACTCACTCCGGATTAGTTTATCAAGACACTCTCTTTCGAGTGTTCAAGTTAAGTACAAACATACAATTTTTAAGGCACTCAAACAAGATTCAACCCTTGAAGCTATAGTGTCTATCGTGTTCAGGTGTAAGAACTCTAAGGGTTTTTCTTCTTCAAATTTCAGCTCTTCGATCATTAATCCTACGTAAAAAAAATCTACTTCTACCCGGTTCAAGCTAAACCCTTGGAAAAGAACCGTGGCCCAAAGAAAAACCAAGGGGAAGCTATTACACTACCTAAGAAAAATAGAAAATCTTTTTGGTGTTTTCTGTAGACTAGCTTCCCTCAAGAAAATTGTCTAAAGAATCCGTCATTAGGAAGAGTCTTTATATTTTCAAATTTTGTTTTTTCTCGACTTAGTCCCTCAAGAACCCCGCCGATAGAGATCCATTATCAGGACAAGTCGCTTCTATTTTTAACTTCTTAAAACACAATAACTTTTACTCCATTCCTAAACAGCTAGCACAAAACACAAAGCAAAACCAAGAACAAACAAACAAATAATATTCACATGTACAACAGCCAACTAAATTCCCCCACCCCATACTTAAAAATAAGACATGTCCCCATGGCTTAACAATATAAAATCAGTGAGGTAAAGGAACTTCCCTGAGGGGTCACTCTTGATCCAAAACACTGTCTGGGTTCACGCTGCAGGCGCGACCCAACGCTCTCAACCATCCCATGAACTTCTTTTCTGACTTCACTTGTCTGTTAGCCACAACATCAATGCGGGTACCCAAGTCAGTGACGGAGGTATGCAGTCCCGTCATCCGCTGCTCCAGATCATCCATGTGAGTGCTTCAGCGTGGATATGATGATCCTGCCTCGTCCCTTCTAGGGGGGTGGTCTCAGTAGTGTCCTCAGCATCATCATCATCCTCAGACTCATTAGACGAGTCATCATCGTGTTGCATTAGCTCACGTCTCTTTTGCCCAATTTTGCTTGCCCGGAAAGGTGTTTTTATAGGTAATTTCCCATAGTTCTCAGGGACATTAGCAAGGCGACAGAGATGAGTGACAAGAGAAGGAAAGTAGTGGCTTTTTCCTAGTTCGGGCGATCGGATGAACATCTCTTCAGAAAGGACTCGGGTGACATCAAACCCTTGATGAGTCATGAAGCAGTATATCATAGCCGCCCATGGCCCATTTACATTGGTGGTATTGCTTGAAGTTAACAACCGAGTGTTGATAACCGCGAGCTAACATTTGGCCACCCAAGAAAGAGACTTAGAATGCAGAGTCGTCGGTTGTGCTACCCATTTGGGTTGTTTGCCAGGTACACCAATGACTTCCAGAATTCTGTCCCAATCAACCGTCGGGCGACTGGCTATGAGGTAGTGATCGGTACCCGTGAAAGCAGGGAGGCGATACATCCTGCGGATGACCTCTGTAGAAGCATTAACCCGGGTGTTGCGCATAGTCACCACCCTGTCCTCATGTTCTGGCAGGTTTGCGTAGAACTCCCTCACTAGATGAATATTAGCTTCCTTGGGAGATTCAAAGAAAATGTCCAACTGACACCTCCGTAGCTCCTCAAACATAGGGGGAATTCCCTCATCAAGGCATTCCTATCGATATGAACTTCATGTTGTAACTTCTTGGTCAGCTTTTGAGTGTACCTTGTCTCAGCTTCTTTAGAGACGAACCGAGTGTTATCGAAGTCTGGTGCACTGGGTTGGCCCCTAGCTCGTGAAGAGCCTTCTGGGCCGCTAACAGAGGACCCGGTGTTCTGTCTCTTACATGAAGAACTCATATTACATGTCAAAACAGAGAAACGCATCTTAGTATGAGCCTAAAATGGTGACTATGGGTGGTTACTCAGACTTCACCACAACCATGTCACAACATCCCCTTATATCTCCACTATTGAGGCAGTTTCACAAACATATTGTGGGCAAGAAATTGTTTTTCATATTCATTGTCCCAGGGGATCAAGAACAACTTCCCCACTTCAATTATTCACACACCCACACACCCCACACTTGCTCAAAGCCATCACCCACCAACAACACCATTCCAAACATTAACAACACAACCCCTTCACCAAACAAGTGCTCAAAACGAATTACCCTCTAAAATAAGAAGAAAAACTAAACAAGAACAAGA
>MU694677.1:71285-88967 GCA_026770625.1 Nicotiana glauca | reverse complement strand
GGGGTTTGTTTTTGTTTATGTTTTAGAATGGAAAGAAAGGGAAGAATAATAAAGAAAATGAAAAAAATTAAAAAAAAATATCAAACCTAGTGCCCCGACCGTGGTCGCGTCCGCGGTGCGCGCCGCGGTTTGGGACAGAAGTCCCCACTGTCGACGCCGCGGTAAGATTTTGCTTCTCTAGTGATTTCCACGGTCAAGGAGGGCGCTATTTTTTTTTTAACATGAAGTACATACTACGCTTACAACACATTTGTGGGTTGCCTCCAACGCAGCGCCTGATATAACGCCGTGGCACGACGCAAGTAGTTGAGCCCTTACTCCTCATTCTCATACTGGGGTTCTTTGAAATGTGTCACCACTGTATCCCCTTTTTCTTCAGCTACTCCAAGGTAATGTTTCAATATTTTCCCATTGACGGAGAACTTGTTCATCCCATCTTCCGACTTAATCTCAACAGCTCCACTTGCAAACATTTGCACCACTCTGAATGGACCTGACCATCGGGACTTTAACTTACCCGGAAACAATCTCAACCGTGAGTTATACAATAATACCTGGTCACCAGGTTTAAAGTCTTTGTCCACGATGTGCTTGTCATGCATCTTCTTCATTCTTTCCTTGTAGAGCCTCGTGCTTTCAAAGGTTGATATCTAAATTCTTCCAGCTCATGCAACTTCGTCAGTCTATTTTGTCCAGTTGCTTCAGGATCCATGTTCAATTGCTTTAGTGCCCACCAAGCTCGATGTTCTAGATCCACAGGCAGGTGACAGGCCTTCCCAAATACCAACTTGTATGGTGACATACCTATTGGTGTTTTGAACGCAGTTCTATAGGCCCAGAGTGTGTCGTCAAGCTTCTTTGCCCAATCAGTTCGTGTGGCATTCACAGTCTTTGTTAGTACACTCTTTATCTCCCTGTTGGACACTTCAACCTGCCCACTGATCTGCGGATGGTAAGGAGTAGCCACCTTGTGGCGTACATCATACTTAGCAAGTAATTTCTCGAAGGCTATATTGCAGAAGTGAGTGCCTCCGTCACTAATGATCGCTCTTGGTGTCCAAAACCGGGTGAATATATTCCTTGTTAGAAACCCGACCACCACTCTTGCATCATTTGTGGGCAATGCTACAGCTTCTACCCATTTAGACACGTAGTCCACAGCAACAAGGATGTACTTATTGCCAAATGAACTGACGAAGGGACCCATGAAGTCAATCCCCCAGACATCAAACACCTCTACTTCTTGAATTGGTTTAATTGGCATCTCATGGCGACGAGAAATATTTCGTGTCCTGTAGCATTCATTGTATCCCTTTACCTAGAGGTGAGCATCTCTAAACACAGTTGGACAAAGGAATCCAGCCTCAAGCACTTTCGCAGCTGTTCTAACCCCTCCAAAATGTCTTCCATATGTTGATGCGTGACAAGTCTGCAAAATCGAAGATTGTTCTATCTCGGGGACACACCTCCGGATAATGTTATCAACACATATTCGAAACAAATGAGGTTCATCCCAATAATACATACGGCTATTACAAAAGAAATTTTTCTTTTGGACAGATGAAAGGTCATAGGGAACAATACCGCAAGCCAGTTAGTTTGCAAAATCTGCATACCATGGAGCATCCTTAAGACTGGCTGCGAGCAGCTGCTCGTCTGGAAAGGTTTCCAGAATCTCTTCAACCTCGACTGATTTTTCAGCTCCTTCAAGTCATGATAGATGATTAGCGACTTGATTTTTTGTGCCTTTACAGTCACGAATTTTGAGGTCAAAATGCAATAGCAGCACCTAACGCATCAGACACGGCTTAGACTCCTTTTTCTCAATTAGGTACCTGGGAGTTGCATGGTCAGTATACACAATTACCTTGGAACCAATTAGATATGATCGGAACTTGTCAAAAGCAAACACAACTTCCAACATCTCCTTCTTCGTCACTTTGTAGTTGATCTGTGCACCGCTTAGCATTCTGCTTGCATAGTAAATTGAGTGCATCAACTTATCTTTTCGCTGCCCCAAGACTACTCGTATAGCATAGTCGCTAGCATCACACATGAGCTCAAATGGTTGGTCCCAGTTGGGAGCAACAATGAAGGATGCAGTTATCAACTTCTTCTTCAGTTCCTCAAATGCCAACCTGCAATCATTAGAAAACACAAAGGGCTGATCCTTCTCAAGGAGTTTGCATAATGGGTTAGCAATTTTGGAAAAATCTTTTATAAAACGCCGGTAGAACCCGGCGTGACCAAGGAAACTTCTCACCGCCTTGACTGAAGTGGGCGGTGGTTACTTCTCAATCACGTCAACCTTAGCACGGTCGACCTCAATTCCTTTTCTGGACACTTGATGTCCCAGGACTATCCCTTCTTGTACCATAAAATGGCATTTTTCCCAGTTTAGCAATAAGTTTGTCTCCACACATCTTTTGAGCATTCTACTTAAGTTGTGAACACAATTTTCGAATGAACCTCCCACCACGGAGAAATAATCCATAAAGACTTCTATAATATCCTCCACCATATCTATGAAGATGGCTAGCATGCACCGTTAAAAAGTCGCTGGTGCGTTGCAAAGCCCAAAGGGCATTCTCCGAAAGGAAAAGATGCCATACGGACAGGTGAAAGATGTCTTTTCTCTATCTTCAGGGGCTATTGATATCTGATTGTACCCCGAATAACCGTCCAAGAAATAAAAGTGCGATCTTTCGGCCAGCCTGTCCAACATTTGGTCAATGAAAGGCAAGGGAAAGTGGTCCTTTCGGGAGGCAGTGTTCAATTTTCGGTAATCCATGCAGATTCGCCACCCCGTGACTGTACGAGTTGAGATCAACTCATTGTTGTCATTTTTCACAACAATCATCCCCCCTTTTAGGAACACATTGGACAGGGCTGACCCAATTACTATCAGAGACGGGGAAAATGATTCCTGCATCTAACCATTTGATCACCTCTTTCTTTACAACCTCTTTTATATTAGGGTTCAGCCTTCGCTGATGTTCCCTGGAAGGTCTATGCCCCTCTTCCAGGAGAATCTTATGCATACAGAAGGCTGGGCTGATACCCTTTATGTCTGCCATAGTCCAACCAATGGCAGTCTTGTAATCCTGTAGTACCTGTAAGAGCTGTTCTAACTGTACATCTAGCAAACATGATGATATAATAACAGGTAAGATCAAATCAGGGCCTAAGAATGCATACCTGAGGTGATCTGGGAGTGGCTTCAGCTCCAGTTTGGGTGGTTCCTCTATTGATGGAGTTGCTGGAGGAGTGACCGTTTTTTCTAGATCAAGGGACTCGAAATGAAGTTCCCTTGACTAGAACCCTCGGCCTTCCAGTGCCATAACCCTTTCAACTAACCCCTCACCATCCATTTCTTCTAAATTCGCCAGGCATGCCTCCAATAGATCTTTCACAGTTAGGGTCCTATCATCTTCTTGCAGGATTACATCCACTGCCTCCACTAGAGAGCAATTCACATATTCGCTGGGTCTCCTCATTGATTGCTGAACATTGAATATGACTTCTTCATCGTTCAATCTCATTTTAAGTTCCCCAGTCTCACAGTTTATCAGTGTTCTCCTAGTGGCTAAAAATGGTCTCCCCAAAATAAGGGGTATCTCCTCATCCACCTGACAATCCAGAATCACAAAGTCTGCAGGGAACACGAACTTCCCCACTTGCACCAACACATCATCAAGAATACCTGTTGGTCTTTTCACAGTGCGATCAGCCAGCTGTAGTAGCATAGAAGTCGGTCTAGCTCTGCCAATACCCAATTTAGTGTACACTGCCAGCGACATCAGGTTTATGCTGGCTCCCAAATCACACAGTGCCTTTGCAAAGGCATAACTTCCGATTATGCATGGAATAGTGAAGCTACCTGGATCGGACATCTTTTGAGCCATCGGTTTTGCCACCACTACACTGCAGGTCTATGTCAGAGTTACTGTGGATAGATCCTGAAAATCAAACTTTCTTGACATTAAATCTTTCATCATCTTGACAGGGCATCTCCCTCAAGGCATCCATCAACAGAATATTTAACTGGATTTGACGTAGCATCTCCATGAACTTTTTGTATTGGTCTGGCTTCTTTTGTTTGACCAGTCTCTAAGGGAAGGGTGCAGGTATCACCCTTTGTGCATTGTTTGATGGCTTCTCTCTATTAGGATTTTCTGGCACAAGAGGTGCCCCCTATTCTGTAACTTGCTCGGTCTCCTTTTCCTTGCCTTTTTCCTCCTGACTCTGCTCAACCACCACTTCAGTGAGTTCTGTTAATTCTTCTACCTCTAATTGAACTGGAGTGGCTGGTGTAGTATTCTTGCTGGCTTGTGCAATTTCCTGCTCTCTATCTAAATCTCTACCATTCCTGAGACTGACTGCCATCAGCTGATTTGGGTTTTACTCTTTGGGGTTTATATTTGTGTCTGCAAGTAAAGTTCCCGGAGGATGGTTGTTCAAAGCCATAGACAGCTGACCCAACTGCGTTTCAATATTCTTTATGGATGAATCATGCACTGCCAACTTTTCCTGCACTTTATTATTTGTCCCAATGAGTTGCTGAAGCATACCCCTAATATCCACCATGTTGTTATCTTGCTGCTGAGGGGGTGGTTGATAAACCAATTGCTGCTGATTTTGTTGTGGATAACTTCTGATAAGGCACTGGCACTAATTGGTTTTGAGGGTGCATACCCCTAGGCTGATGCATATTGGGCATGTACTGCTGATTTTGCTGCGGTCTCCACTGCTGTGCTCCTTGTCTCTGACCCCCACAGTTGTTGACATAATTTATATCTTCCCGGACTCCTTGATTTTCACCTTCTCCGCTCCATGAACACATATAAGAAATAGGGGCAGAGTAGGACTGAAGAGAGGAACTAGGAATAGGATTAGGAGACTGAGAGGTAGAAGGGACAGAAGTAGAGGGAATAGCTATATGAGGAGAAGGATAGTGAGGAGAGGACACAAAGATCTGAGATGCAGGACTATGAAGAGAAGGTGAATACTCAGTGCTTAAGATAGAAAATGGAAAAATGGTCTCATGAAAAACAACATTTCTTGAGACAAATATGTGGTTGGTAAGTAGGTTTAAAAGTTTGTAGATCATTTTACCAAGGGATAACCAAGTGTAGACATATAATTTTTTACCCTCCCCAAGATTTTGCATATTTTTGCGTAAAATATTTAGTTTAGGTTTGGTATCATTATTTAAATGGTTTTGACTCTTTTGCTTTATTTTATCACAAAAAATAAAAATTATAAAAAAATAAAATAAATATTTTTATCTTTAGGTTAAAGTTAATTAGTATATTTATATTTATAGAATTATAACATTTGAAAAATACAAAAAAAAAATTAATTTCACTCGTAGTATTGAGTTTATATTAGTTTATTTTAATTTAGAGTGATTTTTATATTTTTATAGATACATTGTATTATTTGGTCTTTTTAGGTTTAAACCCAAAAGACATGGTCCAACCCAATTACTCTTAGCTTATTCTTCCCAACCCATTAGCCCACTTAGGTGCAAGATTTAATCCTAGTCATCTATTTCCTTCTAATCCAATAGCCATCATCCTTTCCTACCTCTATATAAAATACCCAATTATAGAAACCCTACCCTAAATTTTAAATTTCTAGACCTACACTCTAAGGAGGAATGGCGGCCCTCATCAAAAGAGAGCAGCTAATACATACACAACACGCACACCCTCAACAAATGGAAGAGACCCTTTCTTCTTCGCCTCATATCCATCTCCTACACACCCAAAAAAAAGCTTCTGCCATCTAACCTCTAATTCCGTAAGCTAAGAAATGGGATACCTTTGAATTCCTAAGCAAACAAAAAGAAAAAAGCACACAACCTAATTTCTAAACTAAGGAACAGCGGTAGAACCCCAAAATTCCCCCATTTTCTTTCACTTTGGACAAAAGAGAATTAGCCACACAAATGGCTGAAGATTTAACAATCTAGAGCCGCCTCCTTCGAGCTATCTGAATTCTGATCTCTTTCGCTCAATCATTTTGTTGGCTGGATTTTTGCAGGAAAATCTTTCCAGCGACCCTCCATTGAATCTGGCAAAATAGAGCTCAAACCTAGCAGTAAACCCAGCTCCAAAAACGCCTTGAAACTACCCCAAATCAGTGAGAAAAGCAGCCCGAAATCATCGTCCTACCCAATCGATTTGAATCCTTCGAGGTTATTGATTTAGGTTGAGGCTCTAGGTCCCTAGCTCGATTGAAGATCACTGTTTGTGGTATTTCCTTTCCTGTGTAATTGATAATAGGCTATATAGTTATTATTTATGCCATAATTACCCATACTTTGTTGTTGTTTTTGTAATGTAAGTTGCCAATAAAATGCTTTAATTGATGTTATTTGGTTTCGCAGGGAATAAAAGATGTGAAGAAGCAAAAATGAAGTGTTTGGAGGCAAAAACGTGAAGAAATCACCCACTCAAGAAGCACTCGAATGCAAAATAGCAAATGAGAGAAGTAATGCGGATAAAAAAAATACCCTTCAGTGCTTCCCGCGGTCAGCGCCGCAGTTTAGGACAGAGGCGTCCGCGGTCGGAGCCGCGGTTGATGCCGCGGCCGCGGTGGCTCGTGCATGGCCCAAAAATTTGAAGGGTCAAAGTGTCAACTCGGGAAGGGTTTTGTAAAATCCTTATAATATGTAGGAAACTCGCCCAAGGCTAGGTTAGACTTAATTTGGAGATTATTTTGGAAGAGAAACAAGTTTGAGAGATTACCCAAAACATCATTGTTCTTATTCTCTCTTATTTTCTTGCAATTTAGAATTATGAAATTTTTCATAGTTTATTTTCCCATTGTTATGAGTAGCTAAATACCTTAATCTAAGGTTGTGGTGGAAACTGTTGGGAATAACTTGGTTGTTTTATTAATATAGTTGGATTTTGTTGTTAATCTCTATTTGTTCATTCATGTTTTGATTGTGGTTAGTTGAAAGGGTCCTCAGTTATCCGTTCCTATTTAGTATGTATCTACTTAAGAGAGAATGCATATTTAGGTGATTGTATAAACAAAATCACTCCCGGAGTATAGACGAGAGTCATAACCGAGGGTTTAGAGGTTGGATTAGAGATAACGATACCTCGGGTGCAATCTAAGTGACATATATTGAGAATCGAGCTAGCGTAGCTTGAGAGAGTGCGTCTAGTAAATTATCATACTTACTTGAGAAAGATTTATGATAGCTGGAGCGTTCATGATTGATAGAGACAACTAAATCATAGTTATAAGACATATACAACCAAGGAAATTACCAACGGGGGAAACCATTACCTTAGACCTAATTCCTACTGTTTACACATCAAGTTTAGTTAATTTTCAGTTGTTAATTACTTTCAGTCTTTAGTTGTTAGAAAATCAATCATTGTGAATCAAAAAGTTTGGGAAAATAGATTGTGTGAATTTAGTAAATCTGACAGTAGTAATTGATAGGTTAGTTCCCTGTGGTTCGACTCTGGGCAATAATACTGAGATTATATTTGCAACACCCGCATAGTCTTTTGTGAGACTCAGTTGAGCATGACCAAATTTTGGCATCGTTGCCGGGGAACTAACGGTGTTATCAATTACAATTGAAAGAAATAAAAAAATTCTAAGTGTAGTCAGTTTTCTCTATACCAATCTTTTCATTGAAATTCTAACGTTTGAAATCTTGTAGAAAGCAGGTGTACCTAGAAATTCTTCGAGGACTGGAGAACTACAAGAAGGACTCTCAGACCCCGAGAAAATATTTAGGGCATTGAACTGTGCCAACAAAGGACTTCAACAACCTCAACCAACACACCAACTCAAATTTGACATGGGTGACGTAAACGACGCCAACGAAAACATCAGGAATGAGCAAGCTGACTTAAATGTCAGAGAAGTGGCACCTCTTGTGCCCGAGGCTGCACTTTATGACTGGGCACATCTTACAACTGACAATCTGGCCACTGCCATATCTGTGCCAGCAATTCAAGCGGAGACATTCCAGATCATCAATAATATGCTTCATCTGCTACAGAATAAGGGATTGTTCTCCGGGTCAAGATTGAAGACCCGCAACAACACTTGAAAAATTTTCTGTCAATTTGCATGACCCAAAGGCAGCCTAATGTGACCCCTGAAGCTATCAAACTACTCTTGTTCCCATTCTCAGTAACCGGGGCAACTCAGAATTGGTTAAATTCGCTCCCTATCAACTCTATTACCATTTGGGAGGAATTAGTCAAGCAGTTCCTGAACAAGTTCTATCCGCCTAACAAGACTGCACAGCAGATTGATGACATATTGCAGTATACGCAGCATTCCACTGAGTCCTTACAAGAAACTTGGGAGAGATTTAAAGGGATGCTTGTCTAGTGTCCTCATCATGGCATTCCAGATCAGATTCTCGGCCAGAGATTCTACATGGGTCTAGCTGACAACTTGAAAGCGAATGTGGATGCTTCAGCTGGAGGTGCTTTCTTAAGCAAAACATTCACCGAGTGCAAAATTCTCCTCGATAAGATGTCACAAAATGTGGGGTGGATGACTAGAGGTGCAACACTGGCACCCATAGTGCATTTAGTTCCATTTGATCCCAATAATTCGCAGGAAGAGAACAGGGCCACACTCCTGACCCAGATGAGCCTACTGACAAAGAAGATTGATGAGATGGGTACAAAATAGGTGCACATCATTGATACAACGAATAGAAGACTATGTACACCTTATTCTATAAAAAGGCTTGTCCCTCTGTATCTTTAGTGGCTGTTTACGTTGATGACATTTACTTACAGGGAATAATGTTGAGGAATTACATGACTTAAAAAGCTTTTCAACACAGTGAATTCAAGATTAAAGACTTAGGAAACTTAGATTATTTTCTGGGCATAGAAGTCCTTCGTGAGGATTTTGGGATCATTTCCCGTCAACGAAAATATACTCTTGAGCTTTTGGAGGAGTTTGATTGTCTTGATTTGTCGCCGGTCAGTTCCCCGTTGGATCCTTCTATCAAGCTGCATGCGGACCATGGGGTTCCTCTCTCTGATCCTACTTTATACCGTCGTCTTCTGGGCAAACTCAATTTTTTGACGCATACGCGTCCTGGTCTCTCATTTGCCATTCAGCACTTAAGCCAATTTATGCAAGCTCCTCGTGATCTTCATCTCCAAGCTGCTCACCACTGTCTACGCTATTTGCTCATGGACCCTGGCCTTGGTCTGTTCATGTCTGCTTCCCCTTCTTTGGATATGCTTGCATTCTGTGATTCCGATTGGGGTTCTTGTCCAGATTCGCGCAGATCCGTTGGTGGGCTCTTTGTCAGCCTTGGTGGTTGTCCCATTTAATGGAAATCCAAGAAGCAGCCGTCTGTCTCACTCTCTTCCGCTGAAGCTGAGTACCACTCCATGCGCCGTGTTGTGGTTGAGCTCACCTGGTTGGGCCGCCTCCTCGATGGCCTCTCGATTCCGCCAGTGTTGCCCATTCCTCTTCATTCTGACAGCCAGACGGCTATCCATATAGCAAAAAATCCTGTCTTTCACGAGCGTACTAAGCACGTGGATATCGATTGCTATTTTGTTCATCAACAGTACGAAGCCAGTCTAATTTTTTTTGTCTTTCGTCCCTTCGTCTTTGCAGCTCGCTGATATCTTTACTAAACCACTTCATGTGCCTTCTCATCGGGACGGTTTGGGCAAGCTAGGGGTCCTTCAGTCACCGTCTACCTTGAGGGGCGAGGGGTGTTGTCGGAAATTTTTTATTGGTCAATAACTCTTCTTTCTTGATGCTATTGCTTGAAATGAGTAAAGAGAAGGGGCTTTATCTACAGCTCAAAGGAGCTGACACGTGTCACTAATCTCAGTTGTCCGTAACAACTATATTCCACTAGTGTTAATTAATTAATTATATTACTGTTAGTGAGGAAGTTAGTGGGTTAGAGAGGATATGCATATATATTACACATTGTACATTGAAAAGTTCAGTTGAGAAATATAATTCAATAGATTCTATTCTAGAATCTTCCATGAAAAATGACAATATACAAATGCTGCCATTTTACTTCACAGCTCACGTGACTCTCTTCTATTTATTACTGGGCACGGAGTTTAAGAAAAAAAGAAGACTTCTGGAATTTGTGGTCCTAAACAAGTTAAAAAGGGTCCCAGAGTATTTGTGTGGTTAAAACTTCTCATTAAGGGTAGAATTGTAAGTTTAAGCTAAATTGTTTCCAAATTTAGAAATGGGTCATTCTTTTTGGAACGGACAAAAAAGAAAATAGGTTCACATAAACTGGAGTATTAATTTTATTTTTATGTTTTATCTTTTCTTTTTTTAAATACTTAGAATCTTTAAATTACCTTATTTGTAGCTTGATGATACTGTAATCATGAGAGGATGCACGCTTACAACTATACAAACAGCTAAACATGAGATGAAAAAGAAAAGGCAAACATAGTTACGGTGTACTTGGTAGGGTTCAATACATTTAATAAGATATACTCTTTCGCATTTTTCTTTGCCATGGATTGGCATTAATAAGTGTTTTATAGTGAGTAAGAATAAGCTAACCCAAGTTTAAAATTGGGGGTGGATTTTATGGTCATGTGATGCTATGTATCTCTCCGTTTAAATTAGGGATATATCTATACAAAAGTATAAGACAAATATTCAAATGGATGGTACTTTTAAACTATTTTTGATAGTACATGAAGTATATTTAACCTTTTTTCGTTTACAAAAATATGACAATGCCAGAAATTTTCATATGGTGATCGCTAAGATTTCACACAAAATATGACAATCATAAAAAAATTTTAGATGGGAAAATTCTGTTAGAAAAGCTATTTTACTTAACGGGATCAAAATATATAGAGCAAACTACCTTCTATAGCCCCTCAAAATTTTAATAGCTCATGTTTTATCCTACTTACAAAAAATAGCCTATCGGCCCAAATATTTTGCATATAGTATCCGAAAGGATGAGTATGATAATATAAGCGCCTGTAGCTCAGTGGTTTGAGTGCTTGTTTCCTAAGCTGAAGGTCGTAGGTTCTACCCTTGCTTAGCGCGATAGAGCAACTTTCTTTTTTTTGTAATGTATAAATATTGTTTCCTAAGTTTGACCGCGTATCCTTGGTGTATATTGAGCCTATCTCGAGTGTACTTGTGTATATATTTATGTACCCCAAATGTATTTTGTATCGTGAATGTATAATTTATCTGAACAATATATCGAAATTGTATGACATGTGTATTTTCTAATCTGTAAACATAGTGTATATAAATTATATATAATTTTGTATATGTAATGTGTGCACACTGTGTATTTGAAGTGTATCGTGTATTTTTGTATAATGACAGTTTTTTTGTAAATATTTTGTATAGTTACATCTATTTTGTATATTTTTTGTATAGTGACAGTCTAGTTGTATATTTTTTATATAGTGACAGTCTATTTGTATATTTTTTGTATAGTGACAGACTATTTTGTATATTTTTTGTATAGTGACGGTCTTTATTGTAAATATTTTGTATTGTGACATCTATTTTGCATATTTTATGTATATATTTTATATAGTGACATCTGTTTTGTATATTGTTTGTATACTGGCAATCTATTTAGTATATAAATTGTATAGCGACAGTTTGTTTTGTGTATTTTTTTGTATAGTGGCAGTTTTTGTATATAATGACAGTATTTTTTGTATATTAAATGACTACGGTCCGTCGTTGGAATCAGGGTTTTATCTCATCTAAAGCTACCATTTACTCAGTGGCACTTGAATTGGAAGTTGATAACTAAATGAGAAAATGACTCTAATGAAACTAACTGTATTTCAGCTCGCTCATACAAAGAATAATGACTACACATGTAAAACTAGTCATTACATAATTGATGTGATGCATCTTACTGTGATTTTTGATTATTTATTGTTTGTTAGTCTAAGAATTGTAACAAATGGAGTATATTCTATGGATCCTATTTTTGAACTTACGTAGTATTATATAAATAAAATTTTCAGTTTTGTCAAAAAAAAGAAAAAAAAAAGTATACTCCATAATTCTTAAAAGGAAAGATGCAAAACAAGCAAAAATAGGAAATTGATTATTCTTTTTTGTCAATTAAAAAATTATCATTATTAATGGAGTAATGTAAAAATGATCCGCCATGTATAGCGAATTTTTTTCTCTGTATAACCATATTTTGGATAAAATTAAAATCTATTAAGTGTATGTAATATCAATCTTACTACAGAAACTACCAAATTGAGAAAGTAAAGATTGTCCAATGATATTTTGTATTGCATAATGCATTTCGGTGATATAAATAAACCAATAAAAATAAAAAAGGCCAACTTGAGCAAAGAAAAATTGTTGCCCATTATAAATTAAATAAGCTAAAAAATATGGCATGGAAGATAATATTGAAACGTCACTCATTTCTTGTTTCAAAGATAACAGTAAAATGTTTCATTTTCAGTATATTTGTTGGAGAAGAAACAAAATGGAGAGCACTATTACATTCCCAAGACTAGTAGTGACGGCGGCACAGCGCTGTGAAATTCGTCCAGTGAATTTTCGGCTAGCCCTTGTATTATTTTTAGGCTATGACTTGTATAGGTTAATTTGTGGGCTATCAGATGCTATTAGTTTCTACTGATGGGCCATAAATGAAGTTTACTCATTATAGCTTTTATGGGTAATTGACTCTTTTTTCTCATTTTCTTTTTTCTTCTTTTTTGTTGTTTTTGCTCTTTCTCCCTTTCTGTTATGTTTTTTCAATCATATCACTTTTTATTTTCTTTTTTTACCATAATATGATTCAGTACTCAATTTTGGCTCCTTTATTTTTATTTTATTTCTTTCCTTTTATTCATTTTTCTTTATTTCTTTGTTTCTTTTCTAATTTCACTTAACTCTTTTTCCCCCTAGATAATCTAATCACATTCATTTTTTTTTTTGGCTCCCTTTCTTTATTCTTCTTAATTTTATACAACAATAAAATATAAGTAATATACTAAACATTCATTCACTGTTTTTGTCATATAACTGATATAATATACCTTATGTCTTTTATGTCATTTTTTTCTCTAAATCAATTATTAGAACTACTTAAACATTATACATGTTTTCTCTTCTATTTTTTCATTGTATTTTTTCTTTTTGCTCCTTCGCTAATTTTATTTTTATTATTTTTAAATTATTTTTTCTATATTTCCTATTTTTCCTCGTAATCTAATTCTACATATCTTTTTGGCTCTTTTACTTTTGTTCTTTTTTCTCTCCTTTTTTTTACTATATCAAATAAAAAATAACCGATATAGTACATATTTTTATTTAATTTAATTTTTCTTTTACTAGTTATCAGAAAATAACTCACTCTAGCATATGTATATAAAAAATAATATTAGTAGCAGTTAAAGTATATTGTTGTAGCATACTATGATACTCACATGGTATATTATACTAACAGGGTATCATAGAGGTCTAGTTCATTCCTTCGAGAAATACACTCAGTTCTCTATGATACCTATATATTATATACCACATATTGACATGATATAATGTGGCATTCCTTCCAAAATAACACTCAGTCTCGCTGATACCAATCTAGTATATAGCATATGATAACGGGACTCATAGAGGACTGGTTCATTCCTTCAATAAAAAAAAGCACCCGTCGGTACTTTATGATATCCACATGGTATATATTATATATTGACAAGATATAGGTTTGGTTAATTCCTTCAAAAAAGAGGCCATCCCTCTAAGATACCAAGCTGATATACACGTATACCATTTTGGTATATAATACAAATTCATCTACTTCGCTACTTCAACATCATTTCAATCCAAACTTCATAACTCTAATGCAAAATTTTCACCAAATTAGCTCAAAATTTAGCCACAACCTTCATTCAACATTTCAAACTAGCATAAAAACTCTATTGAAACATTGAAAAAGATTCCAATGAAAAAAATATCAACTTGGTATATATATATCGTATACTAACAGGGTATCATAGAGGACTGGTTCATTCCTTTAACAAAAACAAATACATGCCAGTCCTCTATGATACCCATATGGTATATATCATTACTGACATGATATAAGTATGGTTCATTCCTTCGAAAAAGAGCTTATTCCTCAATGATACCAAACCGGTATACATGTATACCGGTTTGGTATATAGTATAAATTTATTTCTATCCCAAGTTGAACTTAATTTCAACCCAAATTTCATAACTCTAGTACAAAAAATCCACCGAATTGGTTCAACTTTAGCCGCAGCCTCCATTCAACATTTAAAAGTAAATATTTTCGTTTAATAAAATTTTGAAAAAGGTATGAAAACTCCATTAAAATTTTAAAAAGATTCCAAATAAAAAATTTAATAAATTTAAAAAGGACCAAATTATAACGGTATACTATTACACTATACTATATATTATAAGAGTATACTGTTGGAATAAACTGTATAAATTAAAAATTATATACTAAAGAGGTATACATGTATACCATTTTGTTATACATTACAAATTCATCTTCTTCGCTAGTTCAACTTAAATTCAACCCAGATTTCATAACTCTACTGCAAAATCTCTACCAAATTGCCTCAGGCTTTTACTACAACTTCTGATTAATATTTCAAACAAACCCCAAGCAGAATCAGATCAAACAACTACAAACTCAACAAGTCCACTACATGAGTTTCCAGCTTCAAGGTCCTTCGATTGTGCATTTGATTTTTTCTAATAATAAATCTCTAAAAATCTCCAGTATGAACTTTCTAAAGATACTATAAATAAATTTTTAAAATATCTATTTTGAATCTAACAACTAATCTTAATGTTGAAATTTCAATTCAAAAGCTTCAAGCTCAACAATGACGAGTCTTTAAAAATTTATTCCCAAGCACCTCAAATCAGCTCTAAATAAAATCAAATTTCAGTATGATTAATAATTTGAGAAAGAATGTGGTTTTTAAGTAAATTTTCTCAAAATATTTTCATCATATATGTTTGGAAAATAGTAATTTCTCCATATTCTCTATAAATGGTTGTACTAAATAATGAGTTAAGCACAAAAGTGAGAAATGGGGGAGATGCTCATAGCAACAATGACGTCGTGATTAGTGAATGCTAGGCCTTGGCAGAAGATAAGGGGCGGGTAATTATTTTTAACCGTATAGGTATCCTTTGTAATTAGTTTTAGGGTAGATAACTAGTTTAAGTTTTATGGATATTTTGTGTAAATTTCCCTCTAAAAAGGTCCATCCGGCAAATATTGGATCCAACCCAATACCACATTAGAGAAAGGCCACAGAGATTTTGACCCACCACCAAAGTAGACGGTAGAAATGACTCCAAATAGCCAATCTAAAAGGCTGCTGTTTAAAAAGGGGTTGTTACACATTCTAATATTTATTTTTCTAGCCAGTACACATAGATATGCATTGATTATATAAAGCTATACATATATTATACATAAATTATTCATATATTATATATTCATCGGCTATTTTTAATTTAAGAGATTATGTGGACGGCTATTTGGGTTAATTCTTCATATAAAAATTAGTCGGCGCGTCCTGAATTTCAATTTTTCAGTTCAATTGACCCACAAAAAAAAAAGATAAAATAAGTACCGACTAATCTCTAAATATCATCCGTATGGCTCTATTTGCACTTGCAGTGTCACCCCTTATACAGTCTATATGTACCTCAATGCCACTCCTCCACCTCTAAGACCCAGAGTATCATTAAAGAGATATGTTTTTCCTAATGCTAAGTAAATCTTCCTACAGAAGAAGAGACACGCATATGGAGAATTTGATATTTTCTCTGCATATTCATCAAAGACTAAACTTTCGGAGATGAATGCCCTTACTTCATACCTAGTAAATTTTCTCTTTTTTTAATACCGTCGAGTAAGCATTTGCACTTATTTTACACTCACATGATACTCATACAGCGATGAGGATGTTCACGCGAAAATGTAGATAAAACTTTCACAAAAATCTTTCTCAGGCAAACATTTTGTCGAACAGCTAACGCGCATGTATCAATCAGGATCCAAATCCTCAAAGATTAAAACTTTAAGCTAAGATTTCAGACCCATAAAAATATTCTTTTTTTTTTAATCAGACCAATTGGATATCGTTGTTCGCTCTCTGCCTAAGCCTGTGCATACACATACATTTAAGCTACAGCCATGGCCCATGAGAAAGCTTCACCAGGAAGGAGAAATGAAGAAATATTTCTTACAAAATTGATACTAATTGTCACAGATAGAGGTCTCCAACAGTCGACAGGTGCGGTGTACAAGCCAAAGAAAAGCAGAGCCTTGGGCACAAGCGGGCCAACTGTTATACTAGTAGTAATTTTTACAATTTCAGTTTAGAAAAGAATGAAGATGCTCCAGTCTCCAAGTGCAAGAGGGTCAAGTATTTTAATTTTTCTCTTAATTACGATACTAATGTAATTATGTTTGAAGCAAAATATAGATATTTAAAAATTAGGTAAAAACTGTTACTAGACCCATTTCAATTTATATGGTTTAGTCATTTGGCACAAAATACTTTTTGAAATTTATAACATAATATTTGTGTAACCTTCCAACTCTACCTCAAATGATATGATTTTATAGTTAAATAACTCGTACCAACGTGTATCACTTATTTTATACAATTATTTTTGTAAAACTTCGTATTCAGATATATAAGATTACATAAAATAAGACCGAAGGAGTAATAAAAACAGTGACATATAAAATGGAAGCATAAGCTATGTTTTTTACAAATTAAAAATATTTAAACAATATCCCCCAAAAGAGGTTGTTTGGCTTCTAACAATAGTGTCACATAATGCTAATAAAAATTCATCTTAACTAATACAACATTTGATTTATGATATAAAACTCGTATATTTTTGACATGCACTTACCTTTAGAGCTTACTTGTAGACTCGATAACATTCACTCTTTTATTTTCAATTGGTTTATTTTACACTCTCCTCGTATATAAACTCTACATATACCATTTGAATACAATATTAAACTATGCACACTTATGCTAAAATGTATGATTCAAGTTGTGCAAGATAAAATTTGAGTTGAAGAAACATGTATTAGCAATGCTAAAATAATACTCTAAAGATTAAAATCCTTAAAATAGACAATGTTCACATGAAAATCCTTATTTCTACTTATTTAGAAGCGGCAGTTGATGCTCTTGGTCGTCCTCTTTGGACTATTTTTGGAATTTCAGTCCTTGCTTCGGGGTTATTTTACTACTATTTAGAAGCGGGAATAGAGCTCCTCTTCGTCGTCCTGCTTTCGTGTTTAATTACATTTATATTCTTAAGTTTTTTATTACCCACATTCTCTTAAGCCCATTTATGTAAATTTGTTTTGTTGTTAGGCGGTGGCCGACCAGTTGTTTTGTCTCTGTTTCTCTCTCTACTTCTCTCAACATTTTCGTCCGCCGAAGCACCGACTGTCTTGTGTTCCTCATCCTCTCTCTTAGTTCTCCTCTTCCATTCTGCTTTCTGTCTTGGAAAAACGGCCCTAAGAGGCAGAGGAATAGGCAAGTGCTTGTTTCATCGTCCTCTTGTTCTTCATCTAATTCCATTGTCTTTAAGGAAATAACAAATACGACCTTGAAGCTCTTCATATTAATATAA
>MU694677.1:7908-65056 GCA_026770625.1 Nicotiana glauca | reverse complement strand
TGATTGATCTCTTTGGAGATTCAAAATCAAGTTGGTCCATGGATTGGTAGAATCTTTTCATAGATGCACGACTTGGGAGAATATTGAAACAAAGATGATTTTCCGAGCATCTGTCTTTTATTTTTCCAACACAGAGTTTGATGTTTCGGGACATGCATGCTCGACTGTCGTCTTTGCCTTTGGAGAAAGCAAGAAATTGTTTGAACCTTTTTCCAACCTGAATTTCTGTCTCTAATCTTTAGTTATTTATGTTGAGGGAAAGCTCTTGATTATTAGCTGAGTGAGGAGTTAGAAAGAACACGATGACCAAAATTTTATTTTTTTACTCAAGAAGCTCTATCATCCAAATATAACTGCTAGAAATGCCTTTTTTGAGAAAAAAACTACCAGAAATATTTTCATATATGCTTTCATCTCAATTTAAATACTTTCTTCTAACCAGTACACATTGATAATAATACTGATCTCTTATTCGAGATTTATTGGCTGGCTCTACAGTGAAATTGATTTGATACTACTGTGACCTCATGGAAATGAATATTTTTTTTTACTGATTTGACCCTCCCTCCTTTTGGTATGGGACATAGATTCATCATCAGTGGAAGCTTTTTCACGCTTGACGGTAAACCGTACCTACCATATTGAAACGTGTGAATCACTACTCTAGCAAGTTGAATTTAGTATAGATGTTTAATCATTTGACATGTAGAACCATCTTGTTGAACAATTGTTACTTTTTTTGCAGTAACTTTCCTAATGGATGTTTGCAGGCACAAGTTATGTTTTACTATTTTGTGAGTGGTTTTTTGCATCTATATAAAAGTGGTAGGACGGAAGCATAGCTCGCCGAAGGAAGTTTAGTAGAACGATTACGCTAAACGTAATATCCAAGTCAACTGTATTACTTGACTATCTGATGCAATGCTCGGATAAATTAAGTTCTCCCTCTTCTTCCCTTAGGTCTGTTTTAAATTACAAAATTTCAATATTTACTCTAAGAAGGTCCATGTCTTGTTAAAAGTTGGAGTTTAGTTTGTTTGAGTTGCAAAGTTCAAAACTTCTGTGGCTTTCTTATGCAAGAATTAGTTGTATTTGATAGACCTGGTTTTCTTGGGAAAGATGTACAACATATCACTTGTTAGCTGCTCTTACATGTGTCTACATGTTCAGTACGCTTTGTTGCATGCCTCAAGGATGAAGATTAGTTTTATTTCCGAATGCAAAGAAACTATCTTGTGTATATACCGATTTTATAGATTGCTATAGATTAACTTCTACTATTCTATTAAGGTTTTTTCTCAATAGTCTTGCCCATGAACCATGTATTTTTTGTTTTCAGGAAACCCAGAGCAAAAAGGTTTGTGTAACATATGTATATAAACATGAAAGACAAGGAAAATGAAATGGAACATTTGGGTCTATTGTCATATATTACCCTATATACAAGGTTTATATACAAGGTTCAAGTCGTAAAGATGGATTTCTTTGATGGAAAGGAAGTGTACGTTTATCAAGCCCTTCTGGTGATTGTCATTTTAAGTAATTTTTTTGCTTGTACATTTATATTTTGCTACTCAGTAAAGTGTATTGGTCATGTAACTAATATAAATAGTTGTTGAAAGATTCAACAATAAATCGTATCTCCTTTGTGGCTTGAATTTATTTTCTTCCTTCTACGATCTGAGAGATTAGAAAGAAAAAAAATATTTTATCTATAGTTTGTTTGAAGAACACAATGGAGGAGAGGAATAAAGAAAGTAGAAGCCTAGGATCAATATAAAGCTGCCGTCAGGGAAGCACTCATACATGCCAACTAATTTGAGTGCCCCAGACGAGATAAGAGTTTCTCTATCATATAAGATACATATGGTGAGAGCAGCAAAACAAATGCTCCAATAATTGAACTCTGAAGTTTATCTCGCTAAAACCATATATCTATACAATTAGTTAAAATGCTATCAGAAACGCGTAAGTTGCAATGAGTTTAATATAGTCACGTCATCCTCTATTTACTTTTTCTTAATTTTTGTTCTTTTACTTCGAACAATTAATTTAATTTCGATATCCATCTGAGAAGTTCCAGTACAGTCTAATTGGAAACGATATGTGATATTACTTTTGTCTTAAGTATAATTTTCGTTGCCAGAAAAAAGCATCAAATAACACAAATGGAAGTGAACAAAACTAAAGAGGCATTTGCCATTATTTAGATCTAAAAACATACTCCTTATTGGTCAACATTTTTGAATAGACACTTATTTTACTCATACACCATACTTCATGCGGGAATTTTTTTAAAATTCAAGCTTTTTTATGATCTCTTCAACGAGCTAATAACTGTGGATTTGCACATGTATATTTCAAATAACAACTCATCAGATCGAGTACTTGAAATTGGTACATCACAACTCCAAAAATTAATCACAATATAAATTACATAATACTCTGTGTGGAAAGTTCATAGAATAATATGTACTTTTAATTTGGTTTGGGCCTGGGCTCAGCACAGGTCATTTCCACTAGTATTATTATACACTGTATAAAACAACAACAATCCCGTAGGCCGTAATATACCACGTGTGAGGAAAAGAAAATATTGCATTATTATATTGCAGATAATAATATCAAGATAATTCATTAGACAAACAATATTCATGAGCTCACTCTATAAAAGACCCTGGCGGGAAAAGAAACCTAAATCCTAGAACCCCCATTTTTTCAGTATTCGCCATTTCAATGGCGGAAATAGAGAAGCAGAAAGACAAGGAGAAGGAGAAATTACCAGCAGCAACAGTACAAATAGAGCAAGAGGGTCTGCCCAAGACTATCGTGCGCAGGCTAGTGAAGGATAAGCTTTCCCAATTATCCACCGATACTGACATCTCTCTTCTCCGCGACTCTCTCCTTGCATTCTCCGAAAGCGCCCGCATTTTCATCCATTACCTCTCCGCCACGTAAGCTCTTACTGGGTTTTGCATATTCACTTCAATTTATCACAAATTCCCCGGAAATTATGGAAAGAGTAATGATTGATTTGATGTGTTTTTTTTTTTTTTGAGTTTTTGTGATCCAGGGTTTAATAGGGTCTTTACAAAATTAAGCCTTTTTTCTGATTGATTGTGATGTTATTGAGGTTCAGCTTCTTTTTTTTTTAAAGTTGAAATTTAGGATTGTAAATTGACTTGAAGTTGGCTTATTTTGGGACTGTGGGTGTTTTCTGAAATTTTGTGATCTAAGATTTTAATGGGGTTCTGTTTATTGGTTATTCTTTTACTGGTTGATAGTTAAATTTTTTGGTGATTAGTAGGATGAACCATAAAAATTGGAAATCAATGAATATAAAGTGATTGATTGTGGATCTGAGCAAACAATAATTAATTGATTGGTTGAAGTGGAACATAAAAAGGGCATGCTTTGTGTTGACAGTTGAGAAAATGGAGGAAAAGTTGTATTATCATTGGTGGATGTTGAAAGAAGATGGAAACATATGTTTTGTTTTTCTCTTTTATAATATTTCAGTTCAATGAGTGAGCTCATTTGAGATGTTCAATTGCAGTGCTAGTGACATATGCAAGGAGTCTAAGAGGCAAACGATAAATGCAGAGGATGTGTTCAAGGCTCTTGAAGAGATTGAGTTTCCCGAGTTCATTGAGCCTCTCAGAGCTTCTCTCGAGGGTCAGTTTCTTTCCACTGTTCTAAAATTCTTTAATGGTTCTGTATTTTTTCTCACGTTGCTGAGCAGTTTTCCATCTTAGACTACAAATCCTTTTATTCACTAATTCTAACAATCACATGTCAACTTTGTGGTCAGATTTCTTGATTGTCTGTCTATTTACTTTTTATATATTACTTTCATAATTAAGAGAACATTTGCTACAGTAATGAATAGTATATCAATCTCAAAACAAAGTGTTGATTACAGTTATCTGATTTCTCTTATTCTTCTTATTGCTTGAAAGCATTAGCAATATCTTTCTACTAAAACAAAATTATATTACTGAACTAAATTTGCCAGAGGCGGGCTAATGAAAGATGATTGGCTTCTTCACTTTGCCATGTAAATAGTACCATTGAGTTAAATATTACTCCCTCTATCCCATTTTTTGTGGTACACTTTCCTTTTTAGTGTGTTCCAAAAAGAATGGAACCTTTCTATATTTAGAAACAATTTGACTTTAAATTTCTCATTTTACCCTTAATGAGATGATTTATAGCCATACAAATGTCTATTGCTTGTTTGAGACCACAAGTTTCAAAAATCTTTCTTTCTTTCTTTCAATCCGTGTCCATTCAAACATCGGACATAAAATGAGATGGAGGGTGTCACAAGGTTACGTAGCATGATCAGGTGTATGATTACTTGATACCTTGTTTAGGTCAACAGTTAAGCATATTTATACTAGTGACGAGAATATTCTGTCCTTTGTTTTCCTAAAACCAAAGCTGTGCTGCAGCCTCATCAGGTTGGAGGATGGCACTTGTTGAGGTCTTCCTGAATAAGATGGGATGTTCTGTGGTTGAAACCCTTCAATTTTAGTTTAGTAACATGGAGAAGCTACCACGTGCATTCGTGCAAATAGATTAGATCACCTTCAATTACTATAGAGAGTTGGCCTTCTAACTTTATCTGAAACCTCCTCCCGCCCAAATAAAGAAGGTAGAAAGAAAGACCAGAGTATTAATGTCTATGCACTTCCTCATTGCTACTCACACTGCAAAGAATCGTTTAGCTTTTACATATATTTGGTTAAAATGAGAAATAAAGGTCGAAAATGATCAACTATGCCAATTCTGTTGTGTTAGGGCAAAGAGATTGAAGGTAATGAATAGTTGGTGAGGAGTATGGCCAAATATCGTTAGAGCCATATCAGAGGAGTAGATGTGTATCAATACACCAGGTCTAAAGCCAATACAGAAGGTTGCTAATGACTGTTTTTGTCTCCTGATGATGGCTAATTATTGTGGAACGGAAATGTGAAACCTTCATTAAAGGTTTCACATTAGGCTTGTTCAGAGGCACTCTGTTAAAGGTCAAAACAATAAAAAGAGCTGAAATTAGACAACAATTGCTCATAATTGTTTCTATCGTAACATTTTTAAGGTTGGGGATAATTTTGAGAGTTGACATACACTCTAGCTCTCTTTACCTTGTACAAGTTGAGCATAATGTCACTTATTGATCTCTCTGAGTGGCTGATCTTGTTATCCGTCTTAATACCAAGCATATGCAAATTTAGAACTTCACTAGTAGTGTATCTTCGTCTCACCTATCCAGGACATGTAGTGAGCATTAGAACCAATATGTCTCAACTTATTATACCGAAGTATTTAAATATTTTTTCATATGAATTAGAAGGAAAAAATATTTTCCATTTTTTGTCACTATGAAGTACATGTATGTAGATATTCTTCTCATCAGTTCTGCAATTTATCTGATATTTCGCACAATCAAACCTCTTTTACCCCCCTTTTTATGGAATATGTAATCATTACCTCATTGAATCACTTTAAACTATAATGAATCATCAATATTTGTAATTCTACCTTGTCTGGGATCATCTTTGATTCTAATATGTGTCCTAATTCGAGATTCCTCTTGTGATAAGCTTCAGACTGTCGGACGATTATCATTTGCTCGTCATGCGTTTTGCATCCTTGAATGGTGAAATTCAGAGAACTCTGTGCAGTCTCAATATGTGTGATAAGTGATAGATTATTTCTTTATCTGGGCTTAGTTATCTGATTACAAGTGAGGCACTATGATATAAAAGACTGTATACTGTGAATGAACTTACAGCTATCTTTGCCTTTATGTTTTCTTCTTTCTTTTTGCAGTATTCAGACAAAGGAACTCGAAAAGGAAGTCAGGATCATCGAAGTCCACAGAATTTAACAAAAAAGCGAAGCTGAAAGAACCAGTGGAAAATGGGAAGGGCAAGATGAAAGAGCAACCCTCTGACACTGAAAATGAAGATGGACAAGCTGCCGAACAACCCTCTGAGAATGAAAATGAAGATGGACAAGCTGCCGAGCAACCATCTGATAATGAAGATGAAGATGGACAAGCTGAAGGCAGGGATAGTGCTGATGAATAAGGAGATTATTGCACTCGCCTTCTCTTCTAGGAATATGAGTAGGCATTCTCCTATCTATTAGACATCTTACTCATGCCTTTTTAATTCCTCAAAATCTGTAATCTTGGATGCAAAATTAACAATCAACGTTATGTTGAAAGAGTTATGTTGCCGAGCAAAGTGAAGATATTTGGGAATTTATTGTCCTTTTGTCCATCCTCATGTTCAGTGTGTTTATTTCTGAAACATCGCGCATTTCTCTTTTTATTACATTTATATTTGAGATAGTGTCCAATTACCTCGGGTTAAGGAATGCCCACATGAGTTCGTGTCAATGTGTTTACAAACACAGGGAATAGATTTTCATATAGGTAATCTTGAGCTTTGCTAAAGTTGCACGTTTAAGCCCATAGTTCATTATGATAGTTTGTGAAGATTACAAAAAACTAGCAAAATACATCTTATATTGTATTTGAGATATTATCTCCTCGTTGCCTCAATGCCGCCATCGGTTTCCTGATCTGATCCGTGCTCATTAATCTTGTATTTTCTGGATATTACTGATTGTGTTTTTCATCTGTAATATTTTTCTTGTCATGTTGGACAGTTGGGGATACAGAAAGGCAATCACAACTTGCAAAAGAGATAATTAACAGGGTATATGAGTCGAGTTAATTTATCTCTATACCTGACACTTAGAATTAGAATTGAATCAAAACTACTTATAAACTAGGAAAGCCTTTGGCTTCCCGATGCTACATTCAAAAGCCATATAGGGGCTTTCAATATTAAGGAACGAATCAACAACAAACTTAAAAGGGCAGAAAACTCATTTTCTTGACATAACTACCTTAGTAATTCAAGGCGTGATTGCAAGTAGTTACACGATTTACCTGACCAAGTAATTAGTGAATTGATTATAATCGAAGGAGTATAATTTTAATCTCTAATTCACAAGGGGGAGGGTCAAGAATTTCTTGTGATTAGGTGCTGAATCAATCCCTGCTACAAGGACTAGCATGGAGATCTGCTAAAAGAAAGTGGGATCATAATCGCCAATCGGGGAAGAAATCCAAATATGCTATAATAAGCAAGGGACCATAGCACATATTTTTACGCAGTGCAGTGTGTTAAAAATTTCTGGACAGACAAATTACATCAAATAATTACCCTCCCTCTTCCATAAGAACTGGATTAACAGAATTATACTTCTAATGACAACTAACTATTAAAGTCAACAGAACATTTCCCTGACTCTGGCACAGATGGATCAATCGAAATCAAAAACCACTTCAATAATAAAAAGGATCTTCTAAATACCAACTCATACATAATGCTTACAGGAAAAAGAAGGAAATATACAAACTAAACTATCAAAGGACAAAGATAACTGCTGCCTCCCTCCAAGAAAACTACAACAAATTAATTACAGAAGGTTCCCTATTGGGTAATCAGTAACCCGGAATAGGAGACGCTCCAGAAATCACAGAGGTGACTGGAGTTTAGGCTACTATATGATACTTCCTTTCACAATTAACATATTTGCAGAACAAACAGCTCTACAGATGCGATCAGAGATAGCAATTTGAAAGAAACTATATCCACTTGAAATCAACACAGGCTCAAATGTAGTAGTTACTGCACTTCAAATTGGTAATGTTCATTTTCCTCACCTCATTGATAATTGCACGTTACTCCTCCTCAGGCTGGTAATCCAACTCTGAACCACACATACAGAGAAGCTAACCATGTAACTGACTAACTAGCTAAGGGTGGAAGCAAATAGAAAGTTCTTAAGAGCTCAAATCTATATCCCTTTCCCCCATCCTTTGCATCTAAATATGTTGTAAACTACTCCCTGGGGGCTGGGAGCTATATTCCAATGGAAAGTCCCTCTATGTACTCATATCTATCACATATATTAAATATTTCCTCTTGATCCCAAAAAAAAAAACTTTTTCTGTTTCCCCGAATAAAAATGCTGAATAAGAAACTAACAATTGTAAGAGAAGTAAGGATTGCTGCTGATAGTTGACACCTATGGTTCAACTGTCAGGTTTTGTATTTGCTGTACATACTACTATTGGTAATGAAAATAGTTTAGTTAACAAAAAGAAAGATCTCATAAAACTGTTCACAACAGGTAAATGAGAGTGATGTTCAATTCTGAGCAACAATCATATTATTGTGTACACCTTTGGAACAATAAAACATGTGACTACAACACTATATATAACAGCTTTGTCCTTTAGCTTACTGGAGACAGGCAACAACAGAAACATGCTACCTACTTCCTACAGTTTAATTTCTCCTTTTCTTAAAAGTTAGTCAGGAATTTACTACAACAAAAAAAAGTACACCAGAACCATGAGAACTTGGTCATTTGACACGGGTGAAGCAGCAGCATCAATAATTCCAAATAAGAAGATAGAGACACTAAAGTTTCTTAAACCTCATAAAATACTTTCAAACAAGGAGACACTGACAGTAGGATGAGCCAATGTTTCTTCACTAATGTTTAACAAACATTCAAAGGGGTAACAGCATACAAGAAGACCAGTATTCATTCCTTAAACAGAAAAGTTAAGACGAAATGAAGAGGGAAAAGGTAAGGATGAATTCATCCACAAAATCATCAGAGAGCCCAAGACTGGTAATTCATTCTTTTTCCAACTTAAACCTTCATTTCTCTGCTTTACAACAACTACAAGGACAAGCAGGGAATCATCAGGGGTACAGTTTCATCAACCAACAGCTTAAGAGAAATGGAAAACTGGTGGTGAGAACTGAAATTCTTCGAATGTAAAAATCCCCTTCTCAAGAGGGACATTCTAGAATGGAAAATACTTACAAAAAAGTGTCAGTTATCTTGCACGAGAAGAACTTAAAGGAAGATTTCACTGCTTTTATAAGCAATGTGACATCTGCCAATATGACAGTTCGCCTATCCAAGATTAATTCAACCTCTTGTTGTACCTGCTATTGCTTGGAGTAGAATTAACATGGACTTCATCGAAGGGCTTCCTAAGACAAAAGGGAGGTCAATCATCTGGGTAGTGGTGCATAGGCTAACTAAATATGCCCATTTTATTGCCCTAACTCATCCATACACACCACCGAACTTCCTAAGTTATTTATGGAATACATCTACAAGCTATATGGGATGCCAACTGACATAGTGAGTGACAGGGACCCCATCCTTACTAGCAAGCTATTGTAAGATCTTTTTCAATCCATGGGGCTACTTTAAGCACTTCCATGGCTTATCTTCCACAATCTGATGGTAAGACTGAGGTATTGAATAGTTGTTTAGAGACTTATCTTTATTGCTTATGCAGCCTTATTTTCTTTCCCCCTTTCTGTACTTATTTGCTTATGCACTTGAGTTGAGTGCTTGTATGCAATTGTTACTCCAATAAATACTTTAGAGCCTTTTGATCAGTCTGACTATTAAATTCTTCTCACTCTATATTGGCTTCATTTTGTGACAACCATCACTAAAGCTAAATTTTTTTATCATAGACTAAGAGTGATTGGTGTTTAATCGACAGGCCCTTGATCAAATAAGCAATAGGTTGCCCCTGTTGCATCAGTACAACTACAATGCTAACATCACAATCGTTAGTCTCTACCCGAAAAGGAACATTGAAATTTGGCATAGCCAACACAGATGTTGAAGTTAATACTGTCTTCAACATTTCAAAAGCCTAAGTTGTTGCCTCTGTCCACCTGAAGTTGTCTTTCTTTAACAAGTCAGTGAGTGGTTTACTCAATACTCTATATTTCCTGATAAACCTTCTATAGTACCTTGTGAGTCCCAAAAACCCTCTCAACTGTTTGTGTGTAATAGGAGTTGGCTAATTTTGAACTGCTAACACCTTTTTAGGGTCTGTGGCCACCCTTTTTGAAGAGATATAGTGTCCTAAAGTATTCCACAGTGATAACAAAAAAAACACACTTAGATTTCCTAGCATATAGAAGATGTTGCTTCAACAGGATGAATGTGCTTCTGAGGTGTTCTGCATGTTCCTTGAGATCCTTGCTAAATACCAAGATATCATCAAAGAATAGCAAAATAAACTTCCTCAACTGCTGTTGTAAAGTTTGATTCATTAGACTCTGGAAACTAGAAGAAGCATTAGTCAAATCAAAAGGCATGACTAGGTATTTATAATGCCCAGAATAAGTCTTGAATGCAGTTTTCGATATATCAGGAGGGGACATCCTGACCTGATCATAATCGGACCTTAAACAAATCTTGGTAAACACTTGAGAGCCTCCTATTTCATCCAACAACTCCTCGATAATAGGGATAAGGAACTTGTCTTTTATAGTTATCTGATTCAAAGCCCTGTAATCGACACACATCCTTCAACTACCATCCTTTTTTCCAACAAGAACTACTGGAGAAGCAAAGGGGCTGCTTTTGTATTGGATCAGACCTTGATCTAACAATTATTGAACCATCCTCTTAATCATATCTTTTTGCACGGGTGAATACCTGTAAGGCCTGGTGTTTACTACTTGACACCCTTCTGCAATTGAATATGATGGTCGAAGGGACCTCTAAATGGAGGCAATATTTTAGGTTCACTAAACAATTCTAGAAATTCTTCTAAGACATGCTGAATTCCCTTATTCAGCTGATTCCCAATCAACTTTTATGCAGGATCTTCAGCCTTATATACCACTGGGCTGACCTTAATCATGAAAAAATGAGCATTGTTTCCACTAGTACAGCGCCTAGTTCAAAGAGTCTGCCTCCACAACCTTAAGCTTAGGTTCCACCCCCAGAAGTTTGTACAACTTTCCTTCATGATCAAATTACATTGTCAACCTCCTAAAATTGAAATGAATGTTACCAGATGACCTCCCAAGATACAGAGCCACCCTCAACACCATATTTTTATTTCACAAAGGTAGTAGTAGGAAATCAGCTTTAAAAATAGTACCCCGTAATCCATTTCAAACATTTGTCCACTTGAATTAAATTATCATAAGTTACCCCCAACATTCAAGGGAGGGTATAAGGTTTTTATTTTCCATCGAGCTACTATGTTTTCATCAATGAAATTGTGAGTGGATCCACTGTCGATTAAGTAACGTTTAACCAAAAAATGAAATTTCGATCAAAGCTTTATTTTAGAAGAACTCGGGTTACTGATAATCAAAAAATGAATAAAGGAAATTGATTTTGCTAACAATAAGGTGAACAGAAGAAAACAAAGCAAATCAGTATATTCCGATGATAATTCGTGTCCTACAAATGATCACGTTGCCCCTTATATAGCTATTTCTAGTTGATACGTTTTGCCTTTCATAATAAGGCCATTATAGACATTTAATGCTACGTTATAATCATTGTAATTCAATACAGATTCTCTAACGTTCGTAGTATTTAATGCCTATTAAATACTATATCCGTTCCCACTTTTGCTGTCACGTTCGTTCTCTTAGCTTGACTTTTGAACATAAAGAGGTGCGGGTATCGAGTCTCTTGAATCTCTGCCCGTGCCTGTTATATCCCGTGCCTCTTTAACTATTCTCTGCTGATCGTCATCCTTTGACCAATCTACGTGTTATGGCACGCCATCTTTCATTAAATTCAATATATATGAACTTAATTTTTGCCAATCCAAATATTCCCCCCACTTGCCATGTATTCATCAATAGAATATTTGGGAAGTGGATTTTATTCGAGCGGGAATATTTGCCGCCATTAGTTTTTCTCTGGAACCGACGCTTCATTTGTCACTTCTATTTAATGCCCACTACACGTGGCATCTTCTGATTGATTCACCTTTCAGCATTTTTCAAGGCTTTTTTACGGCTGCACCAATTACGAAACGTCAGTTCTCATCATGATGTTTCCATTATTACAGCTTTTCCTTGGACGATTGCTTATGAGTATAAATATAGTTTTCACTTTTATCTTTCTCACATAAAGTTCTCAGAATATTCAATTCTTGTTTGCTTCTTCCTCGTACTATCATGTCTTCATCAAACCCTAACCATTTTCAGCCTATAGCCCATTATTAAAGATATACTTTTAGGGTTTTTATTATTTTCTTCTTTCTTCATTCCCTTCTCTCTCACCGCCTCTCATTTTTTTCTTTCTAACCCACATAGATCTCTCATCCTCTCTTAACCTAGCCCCCACTATTTCCCCTCCTCTACTCCCCACGCAGTTCTTCCATTAATGGTTCGAAGAAGGCTCGGGCTCCTACTCCATTGTCCATGGTGGCAAGCAGAAGAATATTGAAGATTTTTGAAAGAAACATGAAAATACACACAGATATGAAAATAAATAGCTCTCAAACTTGATTTGCACCAAAAAATAACCACCAATGTTGGAAAATTTTGAAGTTTGAAGTTCTGGTCATTATTATTATGACTTTGAAGTCTCGAATCTGAAATTGGGTTTGGATAAAAATCATAACTCTCTAGCAGTTTGTATCAACACTGTATACTAGTGTATAAATGTGTATAGTCTTGTATAATTATATAACTTCTTAGTTTATAAGGATGTGTATACATTGTTAGTGTGTAAGAGGCTTCTACAAAAGTTTGACACTTCCTTCTCTTCTTCTTTTTCGTGTAATGTGTTGTATGAACGTTGAAGGGATTGTACAATTCATTTACCAAGTTTTTATTTTTCTTTTATCCCGTTGGATTGCTTCAGCAATTGCACATAAAAGTGTTTGAGTTTCTTACCTTCTGATAACATGTATTATTCAGGATTTTTGAGTTGCGTTGTGGTTGATTTGCATTTTTTATCAAATGCTTAATAATCAAAGGAAATCAACAGAATGAAAACAACTGACTGTATACAGAGGGAGCAAAATAAGCTGTCTTTCAGGAATTAGCCTATTGTTTTTTGGGCTATAGATTTGCAAAGTGGTATCTAGGCTATTATGTTGCAAGCCAGGTGTGTGAGTTGTATTTATATGAAATTATCCCTTTTTTATTGACTTTCCAGAACTTATTTTAATCCTTCTTTTTATCAGAATTTGCCATTCAAGGTATTAGTGCTAAGGCGGTCGTAGCTTCTCGAATTTCTTTGACCCAAGAGATAATTTTGGGCTCTTCATTGAAAAGAAAAGCTACTGTTGACCAAGACTCTGAAGAAGAGGAAGACGGGGGTTCCTTGGTAAAAAGGCCATGAGCTCGTAGATGAATCATTTCTAATGATGAAGCATCTCCCCTTCATTCTATTCCTCTTACCAAGTCTGTTGAAGCCCCGGTGATGATCCCCGATGATGATGTTCCCGTTGCTGCTCATGATTCTGTTGAGCAACTTTTTAACCGCGGGTTTGGTAGTGAAAGTTTAGGTCCGATTTTTGATGAAGCACCCCTTGCTACTTTTTCTACTCCCGTTCATGTGATACCTCCTTTGCCAGTGGTGGCTGTTATAGTTCCTCCCCAGGTTGTTTTGAGTGCTTCTACAGTTCCTTCTTTGACTACTCCTCATTTAACTGTTCCTCATTCAGCTGTTCATTACACTGAAGTTGGTTTCTCAAGTGGAGGCGAGGCTATGAGGCAAGTTACCATTGAAGTTCCTGCTGAAGGAAACCTTTTGAGGAAGTCAGGCCGAGCTGACGTGTGGTTGAAGCCTTTGATTGGTCCAGTTGAAAGGGCTAAGCTTGATGGCCACAGTTCTTTGACCTTGATGAATGATATAGTTCATTCTTCTTTAAAGGTATCCTTTTTGAAGCTTGACTTCACCCTTTTCTTATTTTTAGGGTTCTCACTTTTTCTTTCATTGTTTTTTTAGATCAATCTTATTGGCACGGAGATGATGAAGAGGGTAACCATCTCAGAACAATTAATGCATGATTATCAAATAGAGGCAGACAATTGGAAGGAACAATATGAAAGTCTTCAGATCGACATGGAAATATTAGAAGACAACAAAGGTACCTTAGAGCAGCAGGTAAGGGCTTTGACTTCAGAGTTGGCGGTTGAAAAAGCTTCCTCAAATCAAGCAGGTAAGGAAAAGAATCATCTTGAAACCTCTTTTTTCGAGCAACTCTTCAAGGAGAGTGAAGAGATCAGAGAGTTGAAGGCTCTATTAGGTGAAAAAGAAGCATATGCTGGTGAACTCGTGTAGACTCTCACTCAAACTCAAGAAGACCTCTGGGAGTCTTCTGAAAAAGTTTGTTCCTTAGAGAGTTCACATGCTTCTCTTCAAACTTCCTATGATTCTGCCTTGGCTGAGAATGAGAAGCTAAAAAGTGAAATTGCTGACTGGGAAAGAGATTACGAGATTCTTGAAGACAGAACCGCAATTGAAGTGAGTTGGGCGTTCTTAAATTCTCGCCATGATACCCTTGTTGAAGTTAGCCAGGAGAATTTTAATTTGGAATCTGAGTTAGCCAAAATCAAAGATACTATTGAAAAGACTCAGCAGTGCCAAGATTTTCCTTCTCCCGTGGCTGAAATTTCTGAAAACATTGAAGATGATATGGGTATGGTGAGTGCTCCAATTCCTTCGAGTCAAGTTGAACCCGCTCCTGATGATGATCCTGCTTTAGTTCCTTCTTCAACTCCTCAATGACAAGTCAATGATGTGTGACTCTTTTTTTTTCTTTTTTCTTTGGTGAAATATGGTTGTAGCCCTTGGTCCTTTTTGAGGGTTTGAAAACATTAAGTCCCCGGACCTTTTTCGAGGCATTTTGTATAAGCAACTCTTAGTTTATGACTAAGTTCATAATTAGTCTAAGCTTTTTAATTTTAAGAAGTTTTTGTAACTATTTTTGAACTTCTGTCTTGCCTTTATATTTAAAGACTTATTCGATAATTTGCACTTTTATTTTGTAAAATGCTTTCTTAATTCCATGAATTTTTTAAATCAATCATGAATTTTAGAGGGCCCTTTTATATTTCAACACTTAATGAAGAAGACGTCTCAACTTCATAATGGTGTTAATTTATGATAAAAGAAATAGGAATACACATGTTTTTTGGAATAACTTAGACAAGTTTTTATTTGAACTTTGTCAAGCTTTAAATAACATCTTACATGTATTTGAGTAACTTCTATAAATTTTTCGTAACTGTTTTTCCTTAGAACAGATTTTCAAAAGAAAATAAAACACAAGGTTTTTATGTAATAACTCATTTCAGTACTTGTATATTAAATACAAGGTTTTTATTTATAACCCATTGCAGTACATGTATATTGACTTTAACCTAAATATGATGAGGTTTTTCTTTTGGCTTTTTAGCTCGTAACTTTGCTCTGCACAACTTTTTCAATGAGTAAACTTGAGTAAACTTTTAAGGTTTGAAATTTGATCATTTCTCAATCTTCCTTGCCTTCTTTATACATATGTCTATGTGTATTATATAGTCCCCCAAATGTTTGAGCTTTGAAGTATGAAACCTCGAACACTTGATTACTCTTCTTGTTTGGTCCTCTTCCTATAAAGGAATAAAACACACGGGACTCGGAGGTGCAATTTTAGATGAAGATTTCTTAACCCGTATCAATTTCTATCAGAATAGGTGTTATCCTAGACCGTGAATTTTAGTTTATTCTACGTGGCTTGCAGATCGTGATTCATCACTTAGTACGGGCTAGCTTTTTGCGTATCATCTAAAATCGTTAGTAAAATTTTAACAATTCAAAAATAGAATTTTAAAATGAGGATACCTGACCGTGGATATTCCTTAGAAATAGTATCTCTTCAGGTGAACGACATTCCAATGTGAAGGTAATATCTTGCCATCCATTGTTTCCAGCTTGTATGCTCCTTTTCCCGCAATACCATGAATCCTGTAAGGTCCTTCCCAGGTTGGGCCTAATTTTCCTGTATTAGCAGTCTTCGTGGATTGAAAAACTTTCTTGATCACAAAGTCCCCAATCTTAAAGTATCTTAGGCGTGCTTTTCGATTTTAGTATCGTTCCATAAAACTTGTTTTTGTGCTGCCATCCTTATTAACGCAACTTCTCTTTTTCCTTCAAGTAAATCAAGATTTAGCCGCATTTCCTCTTCATTGGATTCCTCATTTGTTTCTGTATATCTCGTGCTAGGTTCTCCTATCTCCATCGAAATTAATGCTTCAGCCCCGTATACTAGTGAAAACGGTGTTTCACCCGTGCTTGTTTTGGTTGTGATGCGATATGCTAATAAAACTCCAGGTAACAATTCTGGCCAATTGCCTTTGGATTCTTCCAATCGTTTCTTTAAATTGTTGATAATAACTTTATTTGTTGACTCAGCTTGTCCATTACCCACCGGATGATAAGGTGTTGAGGTAATCTTTTTGATCTGCCAACTTAAAAAAAATTCTGTAATTTGTGTGCCTATAAATTGTGGGCCATTATCACACACGGTTTCTTTTGGTATACCAAATTGACATATGATATTTCGCCAAATGAAATCTCTGAGCTCTTTCTCCCGTACCTGTTTAAATGCTCCTGCTTCTACCCATTTTAGTAAAGTAGTCAGTGAGTACAAGTAGAAATTTTACCTTACCTTTTGCCTGTGGTAGAGGACCTACGATATCCATCCCCTACTTCATGAAAGGCCATGGTGCAACAACCGGATGTAACAACTCTGCAGGTCTATGCATGTTATTACCGTATTTTTGGCATTTATCACATTTAGCCATGAAATTTTCCGCTTTCTCTTCCATTTTAGGCCAATAATAGCCTGCTCTAATCATGGTTCTTACCAGTGATCTCCCTCCTGACTGGTTTCCATAATGCCCCTCGTATATTTCTCTCATTACATACTCCGTTTGAGAAGGCCCGAGGCATCTTGCTAAAGGACCACCGAATATTTTTTGATAAAGATTGCCTTGCTTTAAACAATATCGAGCAGCCTTTTTTCGAAGCGCGTGAGCTTTTTTCTTGTCTTCAGGGACGGTACCATACTGCAAAAAAGCGATAATTTCATTTTTCCAATCCCAGGTTAAGTTATTAAAATTTACCTCATTTTTATCTGGATCGATTACTGAATGAAACAAATGAATTATAGAAGCATTTTCATTGCTCGCCATGTCTGCTGCAGATGCAAGATTGGCTAAGGCATTTGCCTCAACATTTTCTTCTTTTGGTATCTGCGTAACTTTCTAGGTTTGAAATTGTTTGATCAAATACCGTACCTTTTCTAAATATTGCTGCATTTGTGCCTCCCTAGCTGTATAAGTCCCCAGCATTTGATTAACCACGAGTTATGAATCGCTTTTGAGGTCAATCTGATCAATGCCAAGCTCTCATGCCAGTTCTAAACCTGTAATTACTACTTCATACTCTGCCTCATTATTAGTTATAGAATGACATTTTATGGCTTGTCGAATGATTTCACCCGTAGGTGGTACCAGAACAATTCCTAAACCTGCCCCTTTCACATTAGATGAGCCATCAGTAAACAAGGTCCAAATTCCTAGATTAGATCCGTTACACACTTTTAGTTCTTTTCAGCTTCTAATTGTATCCCATGGCTAAAATCAGCTAAAAAAACCTGCTAGCACCTAAGATTTTATTGCGGTTCTGGGTTGGTATGTGATGTCATATTCGCTTAATTATATAGCCCATTTGGCTAACCTACCTGATAACTCATGCTTTTGTAATATATTGCGCAATGGATAAGCAGTTATTACTGAGATAGGGTGGCATTGAATAAGGCCTTAGTTTTCTAGACGCCATGATTAATGCAAGTGCAAGCTTTTCTGATTGAGGGTACCACGTCTCCGCATCTAATAATGATTTGTTAACATAATAAATTGGAGATTGCTTAACCTGGTCTTCATGAACTAGAATAGCACTCACCGATACTTCTGATATAGCCAGATAGATGTGCAATCTTTCCCCAACCTTTGGTTTTGCGAGAAATGGTGGATTTGAAAGGTATGTCTTCAGGTTTTTGAGTGCTTGTTAACAATCCTCAGTCCATTCGAACTGATCTTGCTTTTAAGGGCCGAAAAGAATTTAAAATATTTTTCTGATGATTTGGAAATAAATCTTCCCAAAGCTGCAATTCTCCCAGTTAGTCTTTGCATGTCTTTCTTATTTGTAAGCTTGTTAGGAATTTCTTTAATGGCTTTAATCTGCACGAGATTTACTTCAATACCACGATTAGAAATAAGAAAACCCAAAACTTACCTGATGAAACACCAAATGCACATTTCTGGGGATTTAGTTTCATATTGAATTTTCGTAAAATCTGAAATGTATCAGTTAAATGGGATATATGATCTCTTGATTGTTGAGATTTGACAAGCATATCATCTATATAGACTTCTATGGTTTTTCCCAAATGTTCTTGAAACATTTTGGTAACCAATCTCTGGTATGTGGCACCAGCGTTTTTGAGACCAAAGCGCATTACTTTATAACAGTAAGTCCCCTTGTCTGTTATAAATGAAGTTTTTTCTTCGTCTAAATTAAGGTCTGTGTAATCTACACAAACTCGCCACTTGCCATTCTTTTTCAGCACCACAACAGTATTAGTTAACCAAGTAGGATACTTTACCTCGCGGATAGCCCAATTTTTAATAGTTTTTGAACCTCATCTTGAATTACCTGATTCTTGAAAGTCGACTACTTTCTTTTCTTTTGTTTGATGGGTTGATATGATGGGTCTTCATTTACCTTGTAAGTCATTACTTCTGTTGGAATTCCTGTCATATCAGAATGAGACCAGGCAAAACAATCCACGTTAGTTTTTAAAAATTCAACCATCTTACCTTTCATATCATGGCTCAGGTTATCCCCAACGTAGATTTTCCTTTTTGGCCTTTGTGTAAATAACTCCACAGCCTCCAGTTCCTCAATCGTTGTTGTGATATTTTTATTTTCCTCTGGTTCTTGAATGGACTCGGACCGTGAGTCCATATCTGTTCGCCCTTGTTCAATTGAGGTTTGTATTGTGGTATCCTCAACTGGATGCTATAATTGCTAGTTGTCTTCGTTTCTCGTATTTGAATCTGCTACAGAGTTGGTGCATCTGGATGTTTGTTGATCCCCACGAATTTGACATATTCCCCATGGTGATGGAAATTTGATAACTTGATACAAGGTAGATAGAACGACATCCGTCTTGTGGATCCATGGTCTCCCGAGAATCATATTGTAAGCCATTTCCAACTCTACCACCTGAAATTTTGTATCCTTGACAACCCCTTCTACGAATGTACTAAGCGTTACCTCCCCTTTTGTCACAATGCTAGAGTTGTCGAATCCAGACAAGGTATGCGCCTTTGGTACTAGCTTATCTTCAGCTTGCATCTCGTGCAGTACTCTTAGCAGGATAATGTTCACGGAACTACCTGGATCAATCAAAACTCATTTTACATTAGAATCATATACAAGTAGAAATATTACCAGTGCATTATTATGTGGAGTTAACACGCCATCCGCATCTGCATCATCAAATATAAAACTTTCTTCCTCCAAAACATGTCGAACCCGCTTCCCGTGGGTAATTGTGAGTTTTGAAACTTTATTGGCTGCTTTATATGTCACACCATTAATTTTTTCACCTTCGCTTATAACATTAATGGTCTTTTTGGGAGAAGGCGATTTAGGGGGCTCCTGCCTATTCTTCATGTATGCTTGCTTACCTTTCTCACTGAATAATTCAGTGAGATACCCTTGTTTCAACAGATGACCAACTTCACTTTGTAGCAATCTACAATCTGCCGTTTTGTGATCATGATCATTGTGAAATTCGCACCAGTGATCAGGATTGCGCCTGTTTGAATTTGATCTCATTTCTTTTGCCCACCGTACCTTAGCACCCATGCTTCTTAAAATAGCTACGAGCTCGAAAGTGCTTACATTAAAATTATAACCGCCAAATCTTACCTTTAAGTTTCTATCATCATCCCGCGACTCTCGCATGTTATGATTATTCCCAAACCTTGATGATGAGCCTGACTCTCTATTCCTCGATTTATGATCGTACCTTGAATTGTCATGTTTTGATCGTGAATCTTTTCCCGCTGGGCCTATATATGGTTCGTATCTATTTTTACCGGACCTTTTTTCAGTTTCCGCCCGTCTCGAACTCACCTTTTCCTCTTTTTGAGACCGTGAGATAATATCTTCTTCTATCCTTAGCTTCGTGCTATACCTGTTGTAAACGTCATTCCATGTTGTCGTTGGGAATTCACGAAGACTTTCGTTGAGTCGCCGCGTGCTTCTGAGCTTTTTTCATTCAAATTACTAGTGAAGGCTATAGCTTCCCAATTGTCTGGTACACGTGGTCATGCTGGAACCTATCCACGAACTCTCTAAGCAACTCTGAGTCCCCTTGCTTGATTTTGAAAATATCTTCCATTATTTTTTTGACTTTTTGAGCTCCCGAATGTGCTTTGATAAATGAATCTGCAAGCTCAACAAAAGAATTTATGGAATTTTTAGGTAAAAGAGAATACCATGTTAATGCTCCCTTAGTGAGTGTTTCACCAAATGTTTTGACCAATAATGATTAAATTTCTTGTTTGGTCAAGTCGTTGCCTTTTATGCCAGTTGTGAGTGCAGTCAAGTGGTCTCGTGGATCGGTTATTCCATCATATTTTGGAATATCGGGCATTTTGAATTTCTTTGGAATTGGGAGGGGAGCAACACTTGGCTTCCAAGGCTGTTGTGAATATTTGTCCATATCTATCCCTTTAATTACAGGCGGTACTCCAGGTATTTACTCTATGCGGTTACTTTGCCCCTTGAGCTGTTTCTGCAATGTTAATACTAAATTTTGTAAATCAGAATTGATTAAGTTACTTAGTTCTCCATTTCGTGACTCGCTAGGGATTCCACCACTGCCCGAATTAGCAAGCCAAGAAGGAGGGTTTTCCAAAGTGTTGTTATTTGGAGTTGGTGTTAGTGGTGCAACAGGTAACTGGCTGATAAAGGCCTCAAGAGCTTTATTGACCTGTTGAGCGATTAGCTTTTGCAAAGCTTCATTGATAGCTTCATCATTTTCAAATTGAGCATTTGCATTTTAATGAGATCCATCAGGAGTGCCTTCTCGAGACCGCCGAGGGGAGCTTTGTGGAGAAGGGATCGGGGTTCGACCATCTTGTGAATTCCCTTGGAGTTGATGGTTTCCTTGGTTGTTGTCATTAAAGTTTGACATGGTTGATGCAACAAAAAGGTTAGGTTAAGAAAGAATAGATTATCAGATTTCCAGTAACGGAACCAATTTGTTTAACCAAAAAGTAGGATTTCGGTCAAAGCTTTATTTTAGAAAAACTCGGGTTAATGATAACAAAAAATGAATAAAGGAACTTAATTTTACTAACAATAAGATGAACAGAAGAAAACAAAGCAAATCAGTATATTCCGATAATAATTCGTGTCTTACAAATGATCAGGTTGCCCCTTTTATAGCTATTTCTAGTTGATACGTTTTGCCTTTGTCATAATAAGGCCATTATAGACATTAAAGGCATTTAATGCTACGTTACAATCATTGTAATTCAATACAGATTCTCTAATGTTCTCAGTATTTAATGCCTATTAAATACTATATCCGTTCCCACTTTTGTTGTCAGGTTCATTCTCTTAGTTTGACTTTTGAACATAAAAAGGTGCGGATACCGAGTCTCTTGAATCTCTGCCCCTTCCTGTTATATCCCGTGCCTCTTTAACTATTCTCTGCTAATCATCATCCTTTGACCAATCTACATGTTATGGCACGCCATCTTTCATTAAATTCAATATATATGAACTTAATTTTTACCAATACAAGTAAGACTTCTTTGTTGACAATACCAGGGACACTTAGAGTATGATAACCTCTAGTCCTATTCAGTGCTTGCAATTAAACCTGACAGTTCTCTACCAATCCATGGTCTCTCCTTGCAACCACCACCTCCTCTTCAAGGCCTGCACCTTCTTCCAATTCCAACACAACACCCGAGATCTATGTTTGCACACACAACCAGGCAAATATTTTTCATTACACACATAGCCTAGTCCATTTGCTCTCTTTTCACTCAATTATGCCTGATTGACTCTCTTCCTTTTATGTTAGCCATTGTGTCCATCAAATACAGAAGGTTCATATTTTGGAAAGTGATTAGTTGGGTTTCTAGCAGTCCTGTGGTGAGTAGTAACACGACCAGAAGAAGACCCTTTAATTGCTCTCGCTTGTTTAAGAAAAATAGACTCCTACAATCTAGCAAGATGATAATCCCGAGGAAGGAAAATATGGTCTATAGATCCTAACAATATCATTGATCTCAAATTTCAACCTCTACAAAAATACGTTAATGGCATGATATGGATAAAGATTGGGCTTAGTCAAGTTCCTATAAAAATCCTCACGAAAATCAACCACACTCCCTATATGTTTACCTTTAATAGTTCATACATAGGATCATCATACTCAGCCACAAAACTGTCTACTAAAGTAAACAAATACTCATCTCAAGAGGGCAGAGGAATATGACATATGCTTCTCATATTATCCATATACCATTACAAAGCAATGTCCTCCATTGATGAGCATAAAAAGGACCTCATCTAGAGAAAGAAATTGCTTTGCCTTGTACCACCAATAAGTAAAATTATTCCCATTGAAATGAGAAAATTCAATTTTGGACAGTCGAGTGAGTAATGGGGAAGGATTAGATAACAAGTATGATGTTGAGATCCTGATAGAGGACTAACCATCGGAAGTTAAGAGTATGTGAAATAATGGTATTAGGGTAAGGAAACTAATTAGTTATGGGTGTGGCATGTTCGAGTAAGTTGGGAAGGGAATTTAGGCTGTAAGATAAGGGTAATTTGTGAGATGGAAAGGTAAGTTTGGTTATAGAAAGGTTGACTATACCGGGAGGTAAACGACATATGATTTGCAGGAATTGGGCTAGGGTTGAGTTCTGGCTGACTAGCAAGAGTTGGCTGAGGTAAAATCAGTGCAAGAGGTTTAGAATTTATTGTCGACGGAGCTTTTTAGATCTAGTAATATGGGATTTAAGAAACGAACTAGACTGGGTAAAGATGACGAAGAACCGCTATGGATAGAACTGTGAGTTACAATAATTGAGAGCTGATGAGGTCCCTCGGTCAGAGAATACAACTTTTGGCCTCTGTAGTCTATGGTCACTGACCCTTTAGGTTTAACCGGTTGCTCTCCATATATAGAGTTCTTAAGCTCACGAAATGATTTCTCAAGGATCGATTCGAGTTGGTCGTGCCTCACTTCGAATTTGACTATGTTAATAGCTATTCGATCCAAACGATTGAGAACTTATGAGATATCAAAAGCCATTGATGAGCGTTCCTGCAGTACAAATATGGAAGCTCTGATACCACTGATGCATTTTGCAGGAGAATTTCTAAGGTGCAATACGTGTCACTCAGAAAAAGAATCATGTTCTGTAATGGATCTCTATATTTGCTACTCATCAAAATAGAAAGAAGAAAAAGGCATTGTCCTCATTCTTCAGCTTGCTGTTTTCTTAATTTCTCTCTCCAAAACCTATACATACATATCAATATCTATATTCCTTTCTCTCTCTATGACGTATACATATAGCTATAGAAAGGGAGAATCATGCCATAGGCTTTTACAACACTTGGAGCTAGCTAGAGAGAGAAAGTTTTTCATTATTGAGAGAGAAAGATAGTGTCAGGGAATGAGATCATCAACGGCGGCGCAGAGCAGCAACATCTATGATTTGTCTTTTAAGATCTTATTGATCGGTGATTCAGGAGTTGGCAAGAGCAGCTTGCTCTTCAGTTTCATTTCTAATGCTATTGACTATATTACCCCTACCATTGGTATTCTTCTTCATTAACTTATGAAACATTACACAATTACTACTACACAATTACTTTATTTTTTCTTTTATAAACATAAAGTTTTAATTAGTTTTTTATATATATATATATATATATATATATATATATATATATATTTTAGCTCTAGGTGTCTAAACTTGTGAAATTTTTATTTTGTCTAACTTCATGATTTGAGCTTTTCGTAGATTTTGGATTATACGATCTTCAGTTGTCAACTGTGCATTAAAGCTCAGCATTTGAATTCGAAGGGAATTGAGTTGTTTAAATCGTATAAATTTGTGTGCAAGTGGTTTTTTACATCATTAGTCTTCAGATTAATCAAAATTTAGTTCTCAATGCGTCTCTTTTGGGGAATTAGAGGCATCAAGATTTGATTTTTGTGCTTAAAAAAATTACTAATTCTTATAGAGAAACTAAATTCTCTGAATCCTATGCTTGCATTATTATGGATTTTGCTGGATTTTAGCTGTTATTTTTAAGCATTTTTTTAAACTCCAAGTCACGATTTTATTACCATTATAATGCAAAAGATACAATTTGAAGAAGGAGGGTATAGCCTGGCCTTCTATATATATATTGAAAATTTGAGACAGCAAATTCATACAATAAGTACAGAATTGGCAGGATTATCTCCGCACCAACATGCCAATTGGTAATAAATTTGAGAACTCATGGTGGTTCATACACTATGGTACTTGGTCTTCTCTTCTTGATTCGGAATGCTGGAATTTGCCATCTATCTTCATTTAGGAAGCCTTTTGACTTGCCGCGGCAATGTATCAAAATAAGTGAAAATATACACTTCCTCTAATTGATGACTTAGAGAAGCTATCTTGTCCGCAACTTGATTTGCTTCTCTAAAATAATATTTAATGGTTAGACCCTTTTGTTCAACCAGCATTTTTACCTCCATAACAACACTGTTGATTCTCCATGGTGTGGACCATATGCCTTGAATGCAGTTGTGAAGTAGCAATGAATTAGTTTCATCAATAATCAGTCCATATCCTTGTTGAACGCACCATTTTAGGCCAAAAAGAAGGGCCTCTACTTCTGCTAAGTTACTTGTTCCTTGACCCATTGGTATAGCATAAGCCATAAGCATTTTACCACCATTGTCTCTAACCACCCCGATACCTCCACACTTCCCATTAACACAATTACCATCACTGTTTAACTTAATAAAGAGCAAGGGTGGTTTAAGCCACTTGACCTCAGTTATGCACCTTTCAACCAGAGAGTAGTCAAAGAATTTACATATATCTTTTCAATTATTGTTAACAATTAGCTTCCCAAAATGAGAGTTAACTAATTGGGCAATGTTAAAAGTGATAAGGCATTTGGATCTTGCCACTGATGGCCTCTCCATTTCATATTTGCTACAACACCTTGACCTTCATAGCTCCCATACAACAATAGGAGGCATAATCTAGAAAACAAAAGCAATACCAAAGTTTTTGGACTTATGATTCCAACTGTTAACAAACAGAGTTCTTAAGGGGATGTTCATGTGAGCTATTCCAACCATTCCAGAAAAATTGCCCACACTTGTTATGCAAAATGTCCCTGACAAAATAAGTTTTTACACGTTTCCTCACCTGGGATCATTCCGTGAGAAGGGCAGCAACAACATTTAGAGGCTAAGGAAATCCCAAACCCCGTGATTCTTTCATCTGTTGCAATTTTTCCATAGACATCTCTCCAAGCCAAGAAATACATCTTAAATAGGACATATTTATGCCATAACTTAGAGTCAAAAGGAGCAAGATCCTTTATTTGTCTTAATGCATTCCAAGCAGAGGCCATACTGAATTTTCCTGAAGTAGTAATTGTCCAAATTGGAGTATCATCCTCTTCTTGGCCAATTGTGATGTGAATAGAGGCTACCAAAGTTTTAATAGCTTGAGGAGGTTGAATACGTAAGCAAGACCAGTCCCATACTCCATCCTTATATAATTCATTAACTTTTGTATTGTCATACCCGACATCTTCGCCTAAGCTGGAAGACAAAGGACCAAAATTGGTCCAATTATCATACCAAAAACTGCTATTACCTCTCCCAACTCTCCATAATATGTTCTTCTCTACTTCATATTTCAATTTGCACATAGCCTACTAATTATGGGATTTGCCAGCAGTCCATTGACTAATCAGTGGATGATAGATTCAATAATATTTGGCTATGACAAATTGGGACCATAAGGAGTTTGTTGTTCTGAACCTCAACTATTGCTTTGCTGTGAAGGCCTTGCAAACATCGTCCAGCGTTCTAAAATTAGCCCCTCCCTCTTCATATGAAAAAAAAAAGTTTGGACCATGCCGACCAATGGTATCTTCCACTAGTATCTTGCCCAGACCAGAAGAATCTAGCTAAGTACCTCTCAATTGTAGCGATAGTACCCTTGGTTGGATAGACTATAGATAATGTATGGACATTCAAGGCCAATAGAACATGCCTGATAAGAACTGCCCTGCCTCCATAAGAAAGTAGCTTTAAATACCATCCTTTGATCCTGTTAATCACCTTGCTAACCATCCTTGCAAAGGTAGACAACTTTTTTCTACCAGAATATATAGGACAACCGAGGTATTTGATAGGAAGGGGTTCATGTCTCATCTCTGTTATTTCCTCAATCCTGGGAATGGATCTTTGTGTTGCATAAGAAGACAATGAGAAATTCCATTTAGATTTATTGATCTTCTACTCAGAAACTTGTTCATATGTTGCTAATGTAGTTTGGATCAGCTGAAGAGTAGCTTTCCCACCATTGCAAAATAAAATAGTATTATCAGCAAAGGTGAGATGGTTGATTTGTGGACCATGATTACTCATGTAGAAACCTTTGTACCCTCTATGCTTGTGTATTTCATTTAATAATTGGGATAACAATTCAGCACTCAAAACAAAAAGAGAAGGTGAGAGGGGATCACCTTGCTTGAGTCCTCTCCCAGATTTAAAAAATCCATGCCTACTCCCATTCACAATTATTGTGTACCAATTGTTTGAAATATATCTATGAATAATGTCAATCCAGCTCTCAGCAAAATCCATTTTTCTCATCATGAGACAGAGAAAGGACCATGATACTCTATCATATGCTTTTGCCATGTCTAATTTCATAACCACATTGCTCCCCTCAACAGATTTTCCAATATCATTCACAATCTCTTGAGCCAACAAAATATTCTCAGTTATGGCTCTACCTTTAACAAATCCACTCTGATTATGTGAAATGATTCTAGGCAACATGGTACTTAATCTAGCATTTAAGATCTTAGCAATAATCTTGCTAGACACATTGCACAAACTAATAGGCATAACGTCTGAGAAGGTTTGAGGGGATTCCACCTTTGGAAGCATTACTAGACACGTGTGAGTGAAAAATCTTGGTAACTGAGCTCCATAAAAAAAGGCCACTACAGCATTAAACACAGTTTCAGCAATAACAGACCAAGCACTTTGGTAGAACCTGCAGTAAGACTATCAAGTCCAGGTGCACTATCAGCATCCAACATGAAGACACATTTTTTAACCTCCTCCATGGTTGGTATTTGAGTGAGTAAAGCATTATCCTCTTCAGTAACAGTTCTCTTCACCACATCCAGTACAGTAAGATCTTCAATGGTTATTTCAGCACCAAAAAGTTGTTGAAAGTATCTGACTGCTACTCCTGCCACCTCTGTCGTACCTTCCATAAGGTTGTCAATTATCATCTCTGATCCTTTGGATGTTTAATTTCTTCCTTCTATCCTTGATTGCAGCATGAAAGAAAGCTGTGTTATCATCACCCTCTGTCAACCATTTAACTCTTGCCTTTTGCCTCAGAATTGATTCTTGCAGCTTTAAAAATCTGGTAAATTCTGCTCTTGCTTTAGATAAGTTCATTCTGCATTCAGGAGATGGATCGGAGATCATTGCCTCCTCCAAACTTCTTATGAGAACTTCAAGCCTCTTTGGTTCTTCATATATATCACCAAAAGCTTGTCTGGACCAAGCACTGAGAGTAGAACACACTTTCTTAAGCTTCTGATGAAAGATGTACAAAGGATTGCCAAAAACTTCTTCTGACCAGGCTTGTTGAATTTTCCCCAAGTACTCCTCATGTTCTACCCATATATTGAGAAATTTAAAATACTTTACAAAATCACGGTCAGTGCTGGCCGCAGATAGCAGTAATGGAGCATGATCCGAGCAAGACCTAGATAGATGGGTGACGACTGTGCTCCCAAATACATCAAACCATTCTGCATTATAGACCAGCCTGTCCAACCTCTCCCAAATAGTACTGGGGGGATCCCTGTTGTCACTTCAGGTGAACTGAGAGCCACAATATCCAGCATCGTGAAGTCCACAGTCAGATAAACAAGCCAGAAAATCCAAACTATCTTCAACTCTGAAATGTCTTCCTCCTTTCTTCTCCTCCTCACATGAAACAACATTAAAGTCACCCCCCCATGGACCATTAACCCAAATGGCTAAATCTCTAAGCTCCTCCCATAAGACACATCTCGAAGTCTCATCACACTTTGCATAGACAACAAAAATGTAAAAGGATTGAGTACCTATAGAGTTAGAAATCCGCAAGAGAACATGTTGTTCTCTATCCTCCAAAATATCTATCACATAGTCAGAGGACCAAAATATCCAAATCTTATTGGCACAATTTGAAAAAGAAGATTGATATCCCAGTATCCTTTTATATTTGTCAATCTTCCTGGCATTCACCATTGGCTCTTGTAGAATTACAAATGGTAATTTGTATTGTTGTATGAGAAGTTTGAGTCTTTCACAAGCTCCTTGAGAGCCTATACCTCTAATATTCCATGAGATTGTACTAATCATGAGAAACATCACATATTAGGCCATTTGTATCCAATTTGTTGTTTTTTTTGCCTCCCTTCAGGAACATTACAACTCTCCTAATATTTGAGCTTATTACCCCTTTAGGAGACAGATTGTTGAAATATGTAACACTTTGGTGCACTTTCCTGGCACAATTACTACCATCTTCAATTATTTCCTTGCCTCGCCTTTATTGTTCGTCATCTGATTTGGAGGTCTCCAGTTCTGGTGAGAGAGCCTCCATATCAACATCATTAAAGTTCTCGTTTAGACAGTTAGCTTGGATATCTTCCTCACCATTGTTGGAACAAAGATTAGTGATATTGGTGCTGCCCCCTCTAGGATCTTCATGTTCACCATTTTGAGTGAGCTGCTCATAGTCATCATTCTGAGAGTTAACCAAACATTGAACACTAGTAGCATCATGAAATGTTGGTTCTCCATCTAAGGCATCCTTCTCCTTCTCTTTAGCCTTCCTTGCAGCAATCCTAGCTGAAAGCTAAGGATCCAAGCCAAACATTTTACCTAGGCTTACCATTTCATAGTTAGTTTCCTCCTCCTCCCTCAGTCTAACCTCATTTGGGATGCTTATAGTGGTGGCAAAACATTTCTTCTTTTTTCTAATCGCACTCATCTCTTCCTGGTTGACTTGAAGCATAGATTCTTGCATAATTTGATAGTGGTCTTCCGCGGCAGGTAGAACAGTCTCCTTTTTCTTCGCCTTCCCGAAAGGTCTCTGAATCTCCTTGAATAAAGGCTTCACTGCCTTTTTCTTAGAGGTTCTTTCTTTGTCTAGTCTAGTTGTCTTTCGTGGTTGTGAAGGCTTTTGTCCAGTTGCCATGCTTCCATTGATTGTAACATCCATGCTAATTTGCTGCCCACTATCATTGTGATTGACAGTAATGACATTTTGACCATTTCTCCTTCTGAAATATCGAGAACCTCCATTCGATTGAGAATTTTGGATCAATTTAGATTCTTTTGCACTATTATTGGAGGCTTTATTCCTTCTGTTGTTTAAGCATTTTCCCTTTCTTCTTGCAACTTCCTGCCAAGCTTCATCCCTAGTAAACTTTCCACTGGCTTCTCCTATGCTGGCAGCTCGAATCTCCCGGTCGATTGGGTTCCCAGGTACAATTGGAGGCACTAGTTGGCTTTTTGGCGTATCCACCTGCATAGGTGTGTGTTCCTTTTTTTGCTGGGTTTGCTGGTAAGACCCTGAATCCCTAAATAGGATCATGTCTCCTTCTTTAGGCTTAACTGAGGTTGCTGCTCCCTTCCTCATTTCAGGATGTTGGACCCGGCACCTGTCATCACTATGACCCTGAAATATAAAAAGCATGCCTTCCGGGCATTTCTTGATGTTGACGAGATATTAAAGATGAGGGTCTATCGGAAACAACCTTTCTACCTCCACAAGGCAGGGTAAGATTTACGTACATATTACCCTTCCCAAACCCCACACTGTAGGAATACACTGGGTATATTGTTGTTGTTATTCTTGACAAAATATTCAAGATTCACTTTTTTGTTAATCTTCTACTATAATCAGATAATGGAGGTACCTAGTCTTCTGGAAGAAGGATCTGCTCCACGGAAGAAAAATATCTTGAAACAGAAACAAGAACACCAAACAGCATAGAGTAGTTGTTGCTCATGAGAACCTCTCCAAAACTAGGCCCAACCATTGACATATGTATCAAAGACATGCACTAGATGGGGGCAGTAAACGTCACATTTTCGTTTTGGCATTATCAGTTGATCAAACATGTAAATATTCTTTTCTCATTTATCTTAGTGCTGCTATTCAAAAGGTAGTACAAATTCAGTGTATAAAACTATTACTACGTAATAAATGGTCATTTGTCTTTCTCCATTTTCTTTGTTCATATTGGCCGAATTGCTGATTTATGCGTGCTTTTTCATAATCAAATGTGCATTCTCTCTTAATTGCCCTGGACGATCATCGTTCTTTTGCACTCTACCGCATCTTTTTCTTTTTTTTTTTATGTTCATAAATCTCCTTAATATGAGGTCGAAGGGTATGTTAGGCATAGGGGTAGGGGCGGAGTTAGTCTACAAAAGGGGGTCAATTGAACATTCTTCGCTGACATAATGCATGTGAGCACGTGATTTTTGCCCTATAGGAATTATTCCCAGAAATTCAAACAAAATAATTTCTTTCATTATTTTGCTATTTTGTGAATTTTTGTGTTATTGTCTGTTAATTGTTTGTATTTTATTTGTGCATTTTAATTCATATGAAAAATACAAAAAAAAGTACATTTGGCATGTACATTTAGGTTTCAATTTTACATTTTAGGATTAATTAGAGAATTAATTGTTTCATAAAAGAAAAATCAAAAGTATAGTGTAGTTTGCACCTTTAATTTTGATTTTTGATTTTTTAGGTAGTTTTGTGTTAATTTGTTGTGTTAATTGTTATTTTGGGATTTAATTAGTTTTCTTTTTAATTTTAGGAATTAATTTAGATTTTGTTATTTCCAAATTAAAAGAAATCAAGGAAAAAGAAATAAAGGAGAATAAGAAGAAGAATTTTGAAATTAAGTTGGTCTTAAAACAAAAAGAGAACAAGGCAATTATTTTGGGCCGATTTCATTAGCCCAAATGGACCCTTCCTCCAAAATCACCTCCAGTCCAAGCCCAAACCATGTCTAGACCCGGCCTGCCCGCCCAGCCAAACAACGTCGTATTGTTAAGTTTAGATCTGGGCCGTCGATTTTAAGTGATCTAACGGTTCATAATTGGTCGTGGTTTGAGATAAAAGTGTAATAAAACACTTTATGCAATCAGAGACCAAATGTCACATTCATCGTACCCCTCCTACCCCTCTCCGTCTCCGTCGCCAGCTCCACCCTAGCTCCGCCGCCGGAAATCGCCCATGGCGGCGGAGAACAACCAAACCTGCTCAAATTTACACCGTTTCCTCTCCTTCACCTCCCCATTCCATATCCACCATCACTTTCCTCCAAATATTACCCAAACTCTCCAAATAACCCAAACCCTAGCGCCGCCACCTCCGTGCACGGCGGCACCGCCACTCAAACCTCACCAAACTAACACTGTAAACCCTCTTCCACCCCCACATCTCAAATATCCAGACTCCATCCCTCAAATCCTATTGGAACTTCTCTAATCAAACTCCAGTCAAACCCTAAGTTCCCTCAAAACCTCATTTTTCTTTTCATAAAGGATTCATCCTCAGAAGCACTCAAGTCTCACCAGAACTGATAGGTTGTTGAAATTAAATGGGGAGCAGAACCTTAGGGTTTTAAATGAGTAAGTTTCCTTTACCTTTTATTATTCAAGTTAGTTTCTTCATGTTTGTCTTCCTCTTCTGATTAGTTAATGTAGAATTTGATTTATTCATTCTCAATTCATCTGAACCAATGTTTGAGTGCGTAGGTCTGCTTCTGATTGGTTTGCTTTTCTTTTAATCAATAATAATAATTGTTTCATTTGTTAATTCAGTTAGGGTTAAATGCCTTATATTTAGGGTTTCAGCATGTTTAAATGTGTTTTGCTTCATTAGTTTAAGTGATAATAGTTTTAAGTTTTCATGAGTTTGATTTTGTGTTTTAACCCTGCAATTTGATTTAGTTGATAGGTTTAATTTCATAATTAACTTTATCTGTCCAGTTGTTTTGATTTTGAGGGATTGTTTGATTGTGAACCTTGAATTTAACCCTGGTTAAGTGGATTATTGGTTATAGCTGATAGTATATAGGTAGGGTAAAAGGGGCTGAGGTTAGATGAGATAAGGTTAGTAATTTCATGGGTAGTACAAGGGCAGTAAGAGTATTTTACTTAGGGAATATGATAGCAACTGAATTTGGAAGCTCTAGAATACTCTTGAATAGGGTTCAATTTGCAATTTCAGGAAGTATAGTAGGATAACTTGGAAAAGAAGTCAGTAAATTAGGGACTAAGGGATAAAATCTGAAAATAAAAGAGGGGAAAAAAGTGTGAGGGGGATCTAGAAGCTTCCCCCTAAAATTTGCCTATAAAAGCCACAAACCCCAGCCTTCAAAACAAGTGGGGAACCTCAAAATTCCCCCCAAAATATCCTCCAAGCTTCCTAGATATGAAATTCAAATTTCAAATCCAACTCCCTTAGATCTTAGTCTTCTCAAATTTTCAAAAAAAAAACAATAGAAAGTCCAAAAAAATTACTGTTACATTAGTGTTACTTAAGTCATTTTCAGATTTCATCATTTAATTCAAGTCTCTAGCTCATATAGGATCAAAGCTACTTGAATCTCCTTGTTTTTGTTCGATATCTGAGATTTGAAGATAGCTCGAGTCATCTAGGCATCGGATTTGGGTAATTCGAGTCGACTGTGGTCATTAGTTGAGTGCATTGCTTTTCTGTGTTCATTTCTGGGCATTTTGATGCTGTTTTGGGGTTGATATATCAGTCTCATTTGGTTTAAAACATTTCTAGAATCATTGAGTCATTTCTGGGCTGAAATTGGCTGTGTTGGTTGCTGTTTGAAACTCCAAATCGCTGTTGCTTGCTCTGCTGTTGCTAACTTCTCCTTCTTCTTGTTATCATTCTGATTTCCAGGTACCTCCCTTGATCCCGTATAAACTGTGAAGGAATCAATGTAAATTTGATGTTGAAGAAGTGAAAATGATGAAATGTGATTGAAGTCGATCTCTGAGTTTCTATTCCGTGTTTAGTTAAAAATGCGTAGAACGATCATGTTTATTGATGTAAATAATTGGACTGTTTTGGACTGTTGACTTTGAATTTGGAGTAGTATCTTTAATGTAGTGTAGTTTGATCTCCTATGCTAATTGTTTACTAAAACTAAAACTGGGTATAAACATTAGTGTACAGGCTTTATTTCATGTTTAGTCTAGGCCTGATGAACGTTCCTTAGCAATTTGGTTATGCTTAAGGATTCAATACAATTGTTAATTGTTCTGATGTTAATTCCTTAGTAATTGTGCTTCATTTGGTTAAATGTTGGCATTTGAAGCATCAAAATTGAACTGGAAATTGTAGGTCGTCCCGATTCAACCGTCCAATGTTTCATTTGAAAATCAGTAATTGCACCTTTGCATAACTCAGTTTATTTTGGGTGTCAACAGGTCCTTAAGTTTCACTTATCACAAAATCAATGGTTCAATACACCACTATCATACTGATCATCCCACAACCCTCAATAACTAACATATTGGTTCAATTATTGCTTTGTGTGTGTTACTGAAATTGGAATCCCATTGGGAATTAGACGTCAAGCTGGCCCTGAGATCTGAAGTCTCAAGATGTGTCGGGCCAAATACACGTTGGGCCAGTCATGAACCCAAAGCACTGATCCAAAGTGCCAAGTGCTGCCTGCCCGTTTGCTAGTGCTGGGGCCCAGTGCTGAATAGTTCACATCACATGTTGATCCAAAGTTCCTTTCCATGTTCTTTCGCTTTCAAGCCCAAATGCTGGAACTCCTAATTCATTATGGGAGTTGATGACTCTAAAAATTGAATTATAAAATTTGGGCTTTCGAGTTAGGTAGCGGGTTCAAATTAAAAGGCTTGCCCTTTTGTTCGAACCCGGACTTGAACTTGAAGCCCGAATTTTATAATGTTAATTAACTAGGATTCTTTAGAGACAAATGTAAATAGAAAATTGTAGTTCGCTCTAGGATGGCTTTTAAATAAAAATGAGACGAGCCTCGCCGAACAAAACATATAAATTATGGGGCCCTCATTAAATGCTTATGTTAAAATACTTAAAATTCGGGGCGTGCTGTTTAGCGAATTTCACGGCCTCCCACGAAGATAATAACCCGTTTGTCGCTTTAGGCATGCTTTTAATAATTTTACCTTCTTAAATATGGGTGTGCATTTCATGCAACCCAAATCCAAATCGCAAAACGTTAGATAAAGATGCGTCGAGGATCCAGGTGCATTTCATGCGACGTGATCCGAAAACACGTTCTTAAACGACGTTCACTTTCTTAAAAATTGACCTAAAGCGGTAAATAATTCTAAAATTGCACTATAAGTTTTAACATGTATAAACATCAGATTCTAGCCAAATATAGCAGTTGAGCGACCGTGCTAGAACCACGGAACTCGAGAGTGCCTAACCCCTTCTCCCGGGTTAACAGAATTCCTTACTCGAATTTTTGGTTTGCGACTGTAATACAGAGTCAAACCCTTTCCTCGATTCAGGATTCAAACCGGTGACTTGGGACACCATAAATCTCCCAAGTGGCGACTCTGAATCTCTTAATAAATGAATCCCATTTCTATTGTCATTTAATTGGAAAAACTCATTTTATTAGACCCTTGACGGGGTGTAGTAGCGGAAAAAGGAGGTGTGACAACGCATATAATAGGTCAAACTGTAACTAGTTCAGTAATGAAACAGTAACCAAAACTCCCAAACTATATTAATAGGGACTTAGCTCAAAATTACAATTGATGATAATCCAATTGTGACTGAAAAGCAGAAAAATTACAGCAGAAGTACTCGAAATAGATAACTAAAGAAAGAGATGAGGAACTAGAAGAAGAGGGAGAAAACAGAGAACACTCATATCAATATTGGTCTAACCCTTAAAGCCCTTTTGCCTGTTGCTTTATACTTTTTTTGCCTAACCAACTTTGTCCTTATTCACGTGACCATCACCTTTCCAAACGTAATCTCCAAGTCTTTTTGGAGGAATAATTCTTCTAAAACTCCTACGTGTCCTTTCCATGTGACCATCCTTTGTGGCAGCTTTGTTGGTTTCCAAGTCAGCTATTTTAGTCACAACATTACTCCCTTCCTGTAAATCAACCTTGTCCTCAAGGTTGAGGTTGGCCTGCTCTTCAGATGCTGCAGCATCAGTCAGTTGCAAAGGGGTTACCTACTGGTCCGAAGTTCCAATGCATCGCTTCAACATAGAGACATGAAAAACTGAGTGTATCTTAGCAGCTTCAGGCAATTCAAGGCAATATGCGACAGCCCCGATACGCTTTAGCACCTTGTAAGGTCCAAAATATCTCATACCCAATTTGTGATCGCGTTGTAAACGTAGAGTGGACTGCCTGTATGGCTTCAACTTCACATACACCCAATCTCCAACCTCAAGATATATGTCACTGCGTGATTTATCAGCTAAAGTTTTTATGCTATTTAGAGCTTTAAACAAATTATTCTTCAGTATTAGCAGCACCTTATCTCATTGCAGTAAGTAATTTCCACGAGTTCACTCGCAGTGCTACCTAAAATATATCGAGCAATGGTAGGTGGCTCACGACCATACAAAGCTTGAAAAGGGGTCATGCCTGCTGAAGTCTGGTAGGAAGTGATACACCAGAATTCAGCCCAAGGCAGCATAGTGACCCATAAAGAAGGTACCTCATCCACATAGCAACGTAAATATTGTTCCACACATTTGTTAAGGGCTTCCGACTGACCATCTATTTGGGGATGATAAGCAGTGCTCATGGCCAAAGTTGAACCTTGCAATCGATTTATCTCTTGCCAAAAAGAATGGAGGAACCTTGGATGCCGATCAGTCACAATAGTGGTCTTCCCTTTGGATCTAGGTAGGCAAGTGATGAAGTCCATAGCAATATCTTCAAAGACCTGATCCGGGATAGGTATAGGTTGTAATAAACCTGCAGGGTGTAGATGCGAATCCTTCATCTATTGGCATATGTGACACACAGTGACAAACGTGTGCATATCCTTGCGCATTTGCCTCCAAAAGAAATAAGAAGCCAGATGATGATAAGTGCGCGCGATCCCAGCATGACCACCAATAGATGTAGCATGGAACTCATAGATTAATTTTTGGCGTAGAGCAGCATCTGAGGGAATCACCAGTCAACCCTTGTAGAACAGCAGGCCTTCCTTGAACTGGTAGTCAGCATATGCCAAATCTCCTTGGTTTACTGCTTGTTGAATCACAATCAATTCAGGGTGGGTTTGATTTAACTGCTTCAGATCTTGTTCAAGGTTAAGAGTTTGGACTGAAAGAGCCATTAAAGCAGCCTCTGAATGGCGAGATAGGCATCATCTGCAAAGTTCTATTTTCTAGGCCTGTACAAAATTCGAAAGTCATAGCCGACCAGCTTAGTGAGCCATTTTTGTTGTTCAGGTGTTTGGATTGTTTGAGTGGTCAGGTTCCTTAAAGATTGCTGATCCGTAAGGATGGTAAATTTGCGTCCCAAAAGATATTGTCTCCATTTACTCACTACTTGAGTAATAGCAAACATTTCCCGATGGTAAGTTGAAGTGGCCTGCATTCGGGGCTTAATTTTGACTGAAGTATGCAATGGGATGACCCCGTTAGGAAAGAATAGCACCAATTCCTTGCCCCGATGCATCAGTTTCAACCTGGAACTCTTGGCTAAAATCTGGTAAAGTTAGAACAGGTGTAGACCCCAACTTATCCTTAAGAGTATCAAAGGCTTGTTGTTCCTTCTCTCCCCATCGGAAGGAATCCTTGCGCAACAAATCTTATAAGGGTCCAGCTAATGCAGCATAATGATGAATGAAACATCTGTAGTAGCCCGCTAGCCCCAAAAAGCTACGAATTTCCTTGATTGAACGGGGTGGAGGTCATTGTTGAATAGCATGAATCTTGGCGGGATCAACAGATAATCCTTGGGCTGAGATAATATGCCCCAAATAATCAACAAAAGTTTTCCCAAACAAGCACTTAGAGCGCTTGGCCACTAGATGGTGCTGGCGTAATAAATGTAATACTACAACTAGGTGTTCCAAGTGAGCAACCCAGGAAGGACTATAAACTAGGATGTCATCAAAGAATACCAGCACAAAACGACGCAAGTGGGGTATAAATACCTCATTCATAGTGGTTTGGAATGTTAAGGGAGAATTAGTCAGCCCAAACAACATTACCAAAAATTCATAATGTCCATCATGAGTCCGAAAAGCTGACTTAGCCACATCCTCGGGTCTGACTCTTATTTGATGGTATCCGGATAATAAATCCAGCTTAGATAAATAATGAGCGCTATGTAGTTCGTCAAATAATTCGTCAATGGTTGGAATTGGGAAGCAATCACGGACTGTAATGTCATTCAAGGCCCGATAGTCTACACAAAACCTCCATGTCCCATCCTTCTTTCGTACCAGTAGCACTGGAGAAGAGAAAGGGCTTGTGCTAGGTTGTATCAGTCCCTCTCGAAGCATATCCGCAACAAGCTGCTCCATTACCTACTTTTGAAAATGAGGATATCTATATGGCTTTACATTCGCAGGTTGAGCCTCGGGTGCAAAATGGATTTGATGGTCCTGGTCACGCGAGGGAGGAAGGCCTGTGGGTCTCTCGAATACATCTTCAAACTTACTCAAGAGAGCAACCAATTCCACAACTACTTCCCTTGTATCAGGTACCTCTTCTGTAACCATCTCTAGCCTAAAGAATGAAGATATGTCATCAGTGGCAGCCATTCTTCGTAGGTTATGCAACTGTATTATTTGGGTATCTGTAGGACAATCTCCCTGCCAAGTTGTTCGCGACCCATTCAATGTAAACCCCAATTCCCTGTTTGCATAATTTGTAATTATCGGCCCCAAGGTGGCCAACCATGCCACTCCCAGCACTATGTCGGATCCATATAATGGCAAGATATATAAATCTTCCACTAGTGTATGCCCTTGGATTACCAGATTGGTTTGCCTTGCTACTGCATTACTTGGAAGGCGCTGTCCACTACCCACCATAACTGAGAAAATAGGAACCAACTCAATAAGAAGCTGGAGGTGCTTAGCGACTCTAGGCTGGATGAAGTTATGTGTACTTCCTCCGTCCACCAAGACCTGAACCGGAGTACCATTGACTTGGCCTGTAAATCTCAGAGTCAATGGCGAAATACCTCCAGTTAAAGCATGATAAGAAATTGACGAATGTTCTTGTAGTTCCAAACATTGCAGCTCTTCCGCAATAAAATCATCCGAGGCAACAGGTTCTGACAATTTAGGGTCAATATCAGGTTCATTAGTGAGCAAGAGAAGCTGGGATGGAGTCTTACACTTATATCCTAGTACAAATTTCTCCTCACAATAGAAACACAACCCATGCTCACGACGACTCTGGACCTCTGCATGAGATAGCCGCTTAATAGGAGGACGATTTGATGTTTGGGAGGCAGTAGCATTAGTGGTGAGAGAGGTGGAGGTATTTTGATTGAGGGGGAGACAAGTTAGGGGTTGGTAATAAGGAAGTTGTTCGAGCAAAGGCGGGTCGGGCAGGTCCCTTTTCAGCTTGGATTCGATGCTCATGGATATGGGCCAATCAAGGGTCTCTTCGTAAGTTTTGGGCCTATGGACCAATACAGAATTCTTAATATCCTCACGAAGCCCAGAAATAAAAATACGTACCATATGAGCATCAGCCATGTCATCTATTTCATTTGCAAGGGTCTCAAACCGCTTCTAAAACTCTAATACGATGGTGGTTTGACGGAGCTTCGCCAGCCCTCCCTCTGCCGATTCCAATCCTTTTTGTCGAAAATGAATTCTGACCTTCGCTACAAAGTGGTCCCAGTCCACCAATTGTTTATTTCAAAAGAGCCACCGGTACCATTCCAGCGCCTATCCATCGAGGTAAAAGGATGCGATGGTTAGCTGCTCCGATTTTGATATTTTGTAAAATGCAAAGTAGCGCTCCACCTGAAAAAGCCATGCCTCTGAATTCTCACCGCAAAACCGACCAATCTATGGCCTATGGCAGTGAGTCGTCATCGGAGTGACCTCCATAGTTGGATCGGAGTTTATAACAGTGGGCATAGCCGTTCTCCCTATAACCTCCATCAACATCAAACGTATATCAGCAATGTCCTTAGCGAACGAATTCGATGTTTCCTGAACAGATTCTTCAATGAGAGACTTGAGTTTTTGGTCATCCATGGAAGACCTCTGGATGAAAGCACCAATGTAACAAGTTCAGTAATGAAATAGTAACCAAAACTCCCAAACTATATTAATAGGGACTTAGCTCAAAATTACAATTGCTGATAATCCAATTGTGACTGAAAAGCAGAAAAATTACAGCAGAAGTACTGGAAATAGATAATTAAAGAAGGAGATGAGGAACTAGAAGAAAAGAGGGAGAAAACAGAGAACACTCATATCAATGTTGGTCTAACCCTTAATGCCCTTTTGCCTTTTGCTTTATACTCTTTTTGCCTAACCAACTTTGTCCTTATTCACGTGACCATCACCTTTCCAAACGTAATCTCCAAGTCTTTTTGGAGGAATAATTCTTCTAAAACTCCTACGTATCCTATCCATGTGACCATCTTTTGTGGCAGCTTTGTTGGCTTCCAAGTCAGCTATTTTAGTCACAACACAAACATTGCTTTTTATACACACACTTTCGCTACTTGGTTGGTCGGTATTCGGTAGGGGAGGCAGGTAGGTGCTACAAAAGTATTGACCAACCAATCAGTTTTTGCAAAAATATAATCAGGGTTAGTCATAAGATAATCATTCTCCCCGAAGAAACTTTAGAGACAATTGAGGAGTTGAGGATGCAGTGCCAACATACCAACTCTTATGAGGAGAGACATAATGGAAGTAATTTTAACTGTCAATATGATGATTCATTATTGATATATGTCGAGGTTTATGTGTATGTGTGATAATTTAGTATTTTTTTCAAACTTCTCTTATGCTTTTTAATAGCATTATGCCTCACTTTATGTGACTAATGGACTAATTATGTTTTGAATGATATAATTGCAGGTCATGGAATTGGATGAGAATTAAGAGATTGATAATCATCAAACACTTGTAAGAAAAACATCAATTCAGGCCAAAACTGAAGAAGAAAGCTAAAGATGCAAAAGTCCATCCTGCATGGGCCATGCAAGTCACCCACGCAGGTGGAGAACTAAGAGGCTAAAAGTTTAAGTTTTGGAAGTGGCCATGCATCCTGCGTGGGATACGCACTGAGAGCTAAAGAAATAGAGTACCGACCACGCCCCCTGCATGGCCCACACAACTTGGCCATGCAAGATTCGACGAGCATAATTTTGACAACTTTTTAGAAGAGTATAAATAGTGCTTTTTAGGTTTTTTTTTTGAGAACTTTTGACAGAGAGGAATATTGTACGAGCGGTTGTGAGTTTTCTTAAGGGTTAACAAGTGACATCATAATTTTTCAATCTTCTTCTTCTCTATTAGTATCAATGACAGGATTAAAGGATAATTTGATTGTTTCAGTCATATCTAGCTAAACTCATTAGCTAGGGTTGTTACTCCATAGTGGTATTATGACCGTGGGTTATTAGTATAGATTCGTCTTTAATTAAATATTGTGTTATCTAATTGCTCCATGCTTTCTTGTATGATTTGGTAGTTGCAAACACTAGATTAACAATTATCACACTTAGTTCTAACTTGGAAAAGTAGAACCGAGTTTAGGTATAAAGTAATTAACAAGGAATTGGGTAGGTTATAGAATTAATCTCATCTCAATTAATGTAATCAAACTAGGAATAGGGATATTCTTACTTGGGCATTAACAATTGTATGCGTAAAGCTCTAAATAACTTGGAAAGGCATTTGCAAGTAAAAACCTTTTAATGTTGGAAAATACTAAGTTGGTATTATTGATATTGTTGTCATAACACATGTTTGATTGATTGGAATCGAATACATCTATACCCATAGTGTAGCATATACGAAGGATAAGCAACCCTAGTGCTTTCTCTCATTGATTACTACTCTCTAATTATTTTCGCATTCTAAGTGTTTGATTAAATTTCATAGTCATAATTTTAGAAGTAATTGCAGAAAATAAATCTTTTATTTGAAGATTACCTTAAGTTCATTGAATTCACACATTCTTGACATTCTAGCACACACCATACTCCTCGTGCGACCGTCCCTAACCTTATTGGGTTTATATTGCAATTGACCGTACTACTTTCAATTTGAGAGTAGGATTGGACGTGACCAATATGTGTATGTGTAGAGTTTTAGAAGTGTATGGGGTCATTATGTAATTAATATAACTTGGGCGGTTAGTTGGTTATGAGCTATCAACTACCTACCACCGCAGTTATATAACAAACCCCTTCCCCTTTAATTGAAATCTATCGAACAATACAAAACTTCTTAATCCTCTTCTTTTCTTTCTTTCTTAGTTGACCTACTTGTTTTTCATGTCAATTAATCCTTGAATATCAATAAGAATTTATCATGGCATCAGAGTAGTTGACTTATGCTTCGCCGAAAATTGGAAGTACAGAGCACCGACGAAGCTCCAATTTGAGCAGCCATGGCCGGAAATAAAATTTCTTCGCTTGATCACAATCATCTATTATTTTTACATGTTGGAGATGCTCCAAGACTCCTGTTGATACCGCTCAAGCTCACTTGGCCAGAAAATTACGCTCTATAGAGTAGAGCAATGAAATTAGCCTTGCTAAGAAAGAGCAATCTTGGTTTTGTAGACGGTACTTATGTGAAAAGAAATTACAGAGGAGAATTAGCATAGCAATGGGAGAAATGCAATGCTATTATTCTATCGTGGATTGGAAGCACAATGTCAAGTGAGTTAATATTGATTATTGTATATGCTTCACATGTGAAGAAAGTTTGGAATGATTTCCAGGAGAGATTTGACAGATCTAATCTCACCAGAATCAATCATTTGTGGACTACAATTATGACTCTAAGGCGAGGTACTGATTCAATTACTAGTTATTATTCAAATTGAAAGACCTGTGGGATGAACTAGATGTATTGGCTCATTTGCCCTCTTGTTATTGCGAGGAATCTAGGCCTTTTGTAGATCACTTGAAAAATATAAGATTGTTGCAATTCCTTATGGGATTAAATGAAAGTTATAGCAATATATGCAACAATGTGCTAGCAAAGAGACTAGTTGTAACTATTAATAAGGCTTATGCAATTATTAGCCAAGAGGAGAGTCAAAAGACTTTAGGTGTCATATACACACATAGAGATCCGCTTACAATGTTAGCAGGAAAATGTCAGGACTTCAGACCTAGAAAACCTGGCTTAATTTATGAGTACTATGGTTATAAAGGACATCTAAAGGAGAATTGCTTTATAATAATTGGATATCCACCTGATTTTAAAAGAAGAAGAAGAATCAGACAAGTGGAGGAAATGTATTTCTAACAATGCAAATGCAACTACTATAAAGGAAGAGAGAGAGCAATGGCAGTTATTGTCACGACCCAACTTTTTCTCCGTTTGGGTATCGTGATGGCACCTAGTCTTTAGGACTAGGTAAGCCTAACTCATGCTGAAATATCATGATAATAAATAAAATTTAACAGTCTTGAAGCAAAATCTCTACAAAACTTATAATTTCCAAAATCCGGTAGTACAAGTCATAAGCTATACAGAGTATCATTACAACTTCTAAACACAACCGTATGGAAATAAGTACAATAGTGTGAATGTAAAAATAGGAAGGCGACTCCGAAGCCTATGAATGCAGCAGCAGGACTACCTTGAGTCTCCTCGGCAAGAATCTGCACAGCTACTCGCAAATAATACCTGGATCTGCACACAAAAAATATGCAGAAGTGCAGTATGAGCACATCATAGCGGTGCCCAGTAAGTATCAAGACTAACCTCGGTGGAGTAGTGACGAAGAAAAGTCAAGACACCTACTGGTCTAATATACAGAACTTGATAATTATATAGAGACTATGCGATACAGCTAACAATTCAGTAATTAAAATAAGGAAGGAAACAAAAAGTATCCATGGAAAATATAGTAAGGATAACACGGAAAGGTAAGCGAGAATACAACCCAATTTCGAAATCATAAATACAGTAAAGAAAAGTCATAAATCAACAACTCCGATAGTTTTCACCTTAAGTCTTAACCACCAAGCGTCAATCAATTAGTCAAACCCTTTTCAAGTGATAAAAATGGTTTTGAATTATACTTCCTTCAAATAAGTGTTCTTTTCAAAATAATGCTTTCAAATGTAATCTTTTCAAAAAAATAATCCTTCGAATATAAGTCACCCTGTGACACCTCATCTCATAATCATACAATACGGGTCTCAATACCTGAACCCTAACCCTTAGCATCCTGTGCCCTCATCAAACCTCATAATCATATTTATGACTCACGTGCCCAAAGAGTCATTCTCACATGGAAGGAAAAATAAACAAGGGATGCGTCTATACTCAGAAATCTCAAAGAGCCTCCTACCCGATAAGGATGATTAACCACATGTATGCTTGTGCAAGTGTCCAAACATAGTTCGCACCAACTAGTAAGTATAAGGAATGGAACAAACAACACGTATAATGTTTACACAGGGATAGGATCAATGAAAATATCAGCTCAGAACACAATGATTTTGGCAGGAGATCTCCCAGGATATCATCCCGTAGTCCCAAACGTAAATATGTGTTCTAGGGATCTCTTGGTATCCCGAGGATCTCTTGGTATCCTCAATATATGTACTAGGGATGTCTTGGTATACTAAATATATGTGCGGGGGATCTCTTGGTATCCCAAGGATCACTTGGTATCCTCAATATATGTGCCAGGGATCTCTTGGTATCCCGAGGATCTCTTGGTATCCTCCATATATGTGCTGGGCATCTCTGGGTATCCCGTACTACAGCCAAAATCAATATATACGTGCAGGGGAATCTCCCGGGTGCAGTCCCGTAGTCCCAAAAGTAAATATGCAGCGAGGTCTCCCGGAACACAGATTCATAGTCCCAAAATAAACATGCAGCGCAACCAACAGAAACCATAGTCACAACAGAACTAAAAGCTCTTACATCACCACAATACATAAAACAACAACAAATGACAATAATACAAGGTAAAACAAGTAAATCAACTTAAGGACTGTAAATCGCAAGGAAAACGGCAGAACCAACTCACAAGGAGTAACCAAAGAAAAGAATGCTGGCATAAAGGGAACAATTCAACAACGGGAAAACTAATATATAGCAACGATTCCACAATATGCAAGTCAATGACAAGGAAATCAACACGAGTCAAATAGTCCCAAATAAGGGCAAGTCAACAAGGACATATGTTAACTAACTTCTTTTAAGATTGGACAATTTCGAGGATATTCGATAATTCAATTAGGGGAAGATGATCTTAGCTTAACTTAAGACTAAATAATTTCAGGAGGGGTAATAATAATTCTCAAATAAGATAAGCAACTATGACGAGATAGCATGACAATAGGAGTGGTGAAATTCTTCAGTTAAATTAGTTAGGAGTCAATTAGGCAATAAGAGTGAATCATGAAGAAATTAATTCCAATTAAGCATGTGGAAGTGAAACAAATAAATAGGAAACTCAGTCATGTCAAGAACACATTCCTACAAGTGAGTATAAAGACCTAAGAACCCTAAAAGGCAAATTTTCCACAAATAAGTCCGAGCATGCACTCGTCATCTTGCGTACACGAACTACAATCTACATAGAAGACTCAAATCATAAAGGGAAGTCCACCACACTAGGGGTGGGCATCGGTCGGTTCGGTTCCGTTATGAATATTATCGGTTTAGCATATCGGTTATCGATTTACAAATTTGATAAACCGATAACTGAACCGATAAGATATTGGTTATCGGGTATCGATTAATTGGTTATTGATCATTATCAGTTCGGTTATCGGTTTACCCGATAGGATAACTCTATCTAGAGTTAAGCAAAAAATAAAAGACAATTCACTGGAGTTAAGCAAAAAAGAGAAGAATTCACATATAGTATACTAAAGACTTACGCTAGAAGTAACTAGTAAGGTCTATGGAGAATGAAGATGAAGCAACTGAAAAGTGGGGTTGAGAAAGAATAGGAGAGAATGAACTGAAGCCCTAGCATTTGTATATACTTAAAGGTAAATTCATAATATTATTAATTCTTATTGGGTTATCGGTTAACCCATTAACAAAATTGGCAAACCGAGGCCCGAACCGATAACCCAATAGTAAAAAAATTTTAAACCGTTACCGAACCGTTAACCCAATAACCCGATACCGATAACCCAATAAATAATTAATGGTTCGGGTTACTGGTTTACTCGATATATGCCCAGCCCTACACCACACAAGGTTAGGCAAGATACTTACCTCAAAGACGACACACCGATACTCTAAAATGCACTTCTATGGTGAAAAGGATCTCCGGGCGGCTCAAATCTAACCAAGTTAACTTCAAAGCGCAAATAAAACACATAAGAAACTATTTTTGGATCATAAAGTTTTAATCTTTAACAAAAATCTAAAAATCGGTCCAAAAGTCGACCCCCAGACCCACACCTAGGAACCCAACAAATTTTACAAAAACCGAATGCCCATTCCGATACGAGTTCAACCATACGAAGTTTATCAAATTCCGATACCATTTGGTCCCTCAAATCATAATATTTCATTTTAGAGTTTTTCATCAAAAACCAATATTTTTCCCAACCCAAACACAATTTAAATGATAAAATCAGGGAATATATTAGATACTAGGTGAAGAACACTTGCCCAATCGAGTTGTTTGAAAACCCCCAAAAGAAGCTCCCAAAATCGAAGTCCAATGCTCAAAATATGAGGAAAATGGCCAAACCCTCGATATAAAGGATTCTGCCCAGCACTTTCGTATCTGCGGATACTTAAGAGCATATGCGCTATCGCATTTGCAGGCAGACGTTTGCATTTGCGAACTTCACTTACAAGTCTAGGTCCGCATCTACGGACAATTAGCCGCATCAGCGGCCTAGCAGAAGCGATAACAGGAACGCAGAAGCGGGGGGCTCCTTCGCAGATGTGTTGAATCAACCGCAGAAGCGGTTGCGCACATGCATTCCAGCACTCACAGAAGCGTGCTAGCTTCCAGGCCTCAAAGATCGCAAATGCGATCAGGCTCACGTAGAAGTGGAGCTGTACCTGCGCTCCAAGGTCGCAGATGCAAAAACACTAGAAATGAGATATGCCCAAAACCATGCAAATCATCCGAAACTCGTCCGAATCACACCCATGGCCCCCGGGACCCTGTCTAAGCACACAAACAAGTTCTATAACCTAAAACGGACTCGCTCGAGGTCTCAAATCATATCAAACAACACCGGAAATGCAAATTGCACCATGAATCGAACTATGAACTTCCAAATCTTCCAACTTTGAAAACTCGTGCCGAAACCAATCAAATCAACCCGGAATGACACTTGTAGACGAGTCCCAAATGACAATACGGGGCTATTCCAACTCCCGAAATCGTATTTTGACCCCGATAGCACAAAAGTCAACGATGGGTCAAACTCCTCCATTTTCCAAACCTGAACTTTTCTAACTTTCTCCAACTTGCCTCAAATTACTCTACGGACCTCCAAATCCAAATCCAGACATACGCCTAAGTCCAAAATCACCATACAAAGCTGTTAAGATCATCCAAAACCCATTCTGGAGCCGTTTACTCCAAAGTCCAATTCTAGTCAAATTCTCACCGCTTAAGCTTCTAAAACTAGATTCCTTCTCCCATTTCGACTCTGAATCATCCGTTAACTGAATTCAACCATGCACGTAAGTCGATACTCATAATATGAAGTTGTTCCAGTCCTTACAGTGCTAAACGAAGCTTAAATTCTTAAAACGACTGGCTGGGTCGTTACATCCTCCCCCTCTTACAACCAACGTTTGTTGTCGAACGTGCAAAGATTCGCCTCGAAGTCCTCAAATCATTGAATGCACACTTCCAGAATATACCCGCGGGTGATCCCACGTCAATCCAATCCACATAAATCTGACGACACCATCTCGACTGAAATTTAGCCTTTCTAGCAATAGCAATAAGCCTTAGAGCCAAAATCCCCATCTCCCTTATATTCCCAAGAGACCCGATTTTAAATCCATATCCGGTATCAGCTTCAACTAGCTGCATAGTACAACCACACAACATACACACCACACGTAGGCCTATAATAATATTCCTGATCACAATACTTGCCTGAAATCAAATCCTGCACCGACCATAAGCCTCATATTCAATAGGAACCCGTTTCAAACCTCCACAACACTGACGATGATACAATAACCACGAAAAACCACATAACTAACACCCGAATCGCCAAATCACAACTAATACCAATGGGCAAACACCGCACAAGCTAAAACTCCAAAAGCACAGAACGAAAATGACTGAATATGGAAAGGAAAACATATAAAGGAATTATCAAACAAGTCATTCAAGCACAAATTTTTCTGTCAAAACTAATTTACAAAACAATCTAACAAAAAAGAATTAAAGAATATAAAAGAATCACAAGGATCTCATACTGATATAACTCCCACCGCGGTACACAACTCGGTCTTAACACATCAAATCACATGAAACAATGAGGGTCCTACCCTCAACTCTGAATCTCAAGTAGGGTACATATCAAATCAATTGGAAACTCTCACTAGATTAATTTCATAAAACAAATTACAACACGCACTGGCTCCCATATCGGTGGAGCATAAAATCACGGCTCGTAGCCAAAAATACTCATAAATCACATCAAGCCTACCGAAAAGGACAACAGGAATTTACCACTAGTCTCATAACTCTCAATAACGACTAAAAACAGACGACAGGCATGATTATCACTCATAGAACCTCCCAATATGGTAATCACATAAATAGAGCACAAATCACGAAACACACTCATAAGTGGAGCACAAATAGGGGAACTTACCCCGATAAGCAGAACTGATATGAAATACGGATGGTGCTTCCCCACAACAAATCGAAAGCATACCTGAATGACATCATCTGGTGCAGCAGCCTCAAGCCTACCATGTGGAACATATCAATAGGCCGGGCCTCCCCCTTTTGGGCACCCTCTACTCACCTGAATACCTCACTGTGGCACATCGGCCCGAAGTTTGGGACAATCTCTCACCATATGGCTAATATCTCCATACTTGAAGAAACCCCTCTACTGACGTGGTTGTGGGGACTATGCAGTACGGGTACTCTAAGGCCCATGAATACTTGAATCACTAATTAAAGCCTGAAGCGCAAATTGAATTGGCTAACTCACTAAACCTCTACTATGTCACACCCTGCCTCCAAAATAAGGACTAGCAGATCTCTCCGGTCTACGATGCCTCCTTGCCTCCCTGTACTCTCTCTCTCTCCTGATCTCGAGCGAGCATGACCTCCACCCTCCTAGCAATACTCACGGTCTGCTGATATGAAATATCAATCTCCAACTCTCAACCATGCTAGTCCTGATGCTGGGATGGAGTCCCTCAATAAATCGGCGGACTTTCTCCCGAATAGTAGAAACCAAGGTCAGCGCATGTTTGGCCAATCACTGAATCTGATGGCGCACTCTGATACTGATATAGTGCCCTGGCGTAGCTGCTCAAACTCCATGCACCACGCAACCTGAAGGGACTGAGTTACGAACTCTCTCATGAACATTTCTGAAAACTGAACCCATGTAAGTGAAACTGGCTTCACCGGGCTACCCAACTCATATGCCCGCCACCACTGATAAGACTCTCCCCTAAGCTGGAACGTTGTAAAAGCAACCCCACTCATCTCTGCAATACCCATAGTGCTAATAATGTGATGGTACTCCTCTATGAAACCCATTGCACTATTTGAAGCCAAACCACTAAATGTAGGAGGGTCACTCTTTCTTGAACCTTGCAATCCTAAATTGTCCTCCTTTAGATGTTACTGCCCTGACCATGGGTTGAACTGGAATCGCAAATTGTGTCACCATGATGACTGGAACCTGACCAATGGAAACTCGATGCTCTAAGTGTGGTCTAGCTGCAACATGTTCTCCTCGTCGGCCTCTACCTCTGTATCTAGCGATACCTGCTTCTGAAGTAGCGTCATCGATAACCGCAACTTGTGTCCTCACCGTCGGTGAGAGAATGGAAGGATAAAAGTTCAAACTCCAAGATCAATAAGCTCGCACGATAAGAGTGAAGGAAGTGAGATTTTCCTAATAGTTCCGTAGCCTCTCGAAGATAAGTACAGACGTCTGCGTACCGATCCGCAAGACTCTACTAAACTCGCTTATGACTCGTAGTACCTATGAACCTAGAGCTCTAATACCAACTTTTCACGATCCAACTTTCCCTCCGTTTGGGTATCGTGATGGCACCTAGTCTTATGGACTAGGTAAGTCTAACTCATGCTGAAATATCACGATAATAAATGAAATTTAACAGTCTTGAAGCAAAATCTCTACAAAACTTATAATTCACAAAACCCGGTAGTACAAGTCATAAGCTCTATAGAGTTTCGCAACAACTTCTAAACAAAACCGTATGGAAATAAGTACAACAGTGTGAATGTAAAAATAGGAAGGTGACTCCAAAGCCTATGAACGCAGCAACAGGACTACCTTGAGTCTCCTTGGCAAGAATCTACATAGCTACTAGCGAACAATACCTGGATAATGTGCAGAAGTGTAGTATGAGCACACCACAACGGTGCCCAGTAAGTATCAAGACTAACCTCGGTGGAGTAGTGATGAGGAATAGTCAAGGCACCTACTGGTCTAATATACAAAACTTGATACTTATATAGATACTACGCGATATAGCTAACAATTCAGTAATTAAAAGAAGGAATGAAATAGCAAGTACTCAGGGAAAACACCATAAGGATAACACCAAAAGGTAAGCAAGAATACAACCCGAATTCAAAATTACAAATACAGTAAAGACAAGCCATAACTAGACAACTCCAATAGTTTTCACCTTAAGTCTTAACTAGCAAGCGTCAATCAATTAGTCAAACTCTTTTCAAGTGATAAAAATGGTTTTGAAATATACTTCCTTCAAATAAGTATTCTTTTCAACAGAGTTTCATTCAAAATAATGCTTTCAAATGTAATCTTTTCAAAAAGATAATTCTTCGAATATAAGTCACCCTGTGACACCTCATCTCATAATCATACAATACGGGTCTCAATACCTGAACCCTAACCCTTGGCATCCTGTTCCCTCATCACACCTAATAATCATACTGACAACTCACGTTCCCCAAAAGTCATTCTCACATGGAAAGAAAAATAAACAAGGGGTGCGTCTATACTCAAAAATCTCAAAGAGCCTCCTACCTGATAAGGGTGATTAACCACGTATATGGTTGTGGAAGTGTCCGAACATAGTTCACACCAACTAGTAAGTATAAGGAATGGAACGGACAACACGTATAATGTTTACACAGGGATAGGATCAATGAAAACATCAGCTCAGAACACAATAATTTTGGCAGGGGATCTCCCAGGATATCGTCCCGTAGTCCCAAACGTAAATATGTGTGCTAGGGATCTCTTGGTATCCCGAGGATCTCTTGGTATCATTAATATATGTACTAGGGATCTCTTGGTATCCCGATGATCTTTTGGTATCCTCAATATATGTGCTGGGGTTCTCTTGGTATCTTGAGGATCTCTTGGTATCCTCAATATATGTGCCAGGGATCTCTTTGTATCCCGGGGATCTCTTGGTATCCTCAATATATGTACTAGGGATCTTTTGGTATCCCGAGGATCTCTTGATATCCTCAATATATGTACTAGGGATCTCTTGGTATCCTGCCCTACAACCAAAATCAATATATATGTGCAGGGGAATCTCCCGGGTGCAGCCCCGTAGTCCCAAAAGTAAATATGCAGGGGGATCTCCCGGAACACCGATCCGTAGTCCCAAAGTAAACATGCAGCGCAACCTACAGAAATCACAGTCACAACATAATAGAAAGCTCATACATCACCACAATACATAAAACAACAACAAATGACAATAATACAAGGTAAAACAAGTAAATCAACTTAAGGACTATAAATCGCAATGAAACGGAAGAACCAACTCACAAGGAGTAACCACATAAAAGAATGATGGCATAAAGGGAACAGTTCAACAACGGGAAAACTAATATATAGCGACGATCCCACAATATGCAAATCAATGACAAGGAAATCAACACGAGTCAAATAGTCCCAACTAAGGGCAAGTCAACAAGGACATAGGTTATCTAACTTCTTTTAAGATTGGATAATTTTGAGGATATTCGACAATTCAATTAGGGGAAGATGATCTTAGCTTCACTTAAGACTAAACAATTTCAGGAGGGGTAATAATAATTCTCAAATAAGATAAGCAACTATGAATAGATAGCATGACAATAGGAGAGGCAAAATTCTTCAGTTCAACCAGTTAGGCAATAAGAGTGAATCATGAAGCAATTAATTCAAATTAAGCATGTGGAGGTGAAACAAATAAATAGGAAACTCAGTCATGTCAAGTATACATTCCTACAAGTGAATATAAAGACCTAAGAACCCTAAAAGGCCAATTTTTCACAAATAAGTCCGAGCACGGACTCGTCACCTCGCGTACATGAACTACAATCAACATAAAAGACTCAAATCCTAAGGGGAAGTCCCCCACACAAGGTTAGGCAAGATACTTACCTCAAAAATAACATACCGATACTCTAAAATGCACTTCTCGGGTGAAAAGGATCTCCGGGCGGCTCAAATCTAACCAAGTTAACTTCAAAGTGCAAATAAAACACATAAGAAGCTATTCTGGATCATAAAGTTTTAATCTTTAACAAAAATCTAAAAATTGGTCCAAAAGTCGACCCCCAGGCCCGCACCTCGGAACCAAACAAATTTCACAAAAACCGAATGCCATGCCGATTCGAGTTCAACCATATAAAATTTATCAAATTCCAATACCATTGTTCCCTCAAATCACAATATTTCATTTTAGAATTTTTCTTCAAAAAGCAACATTTTTCCCAACCCAAAACACAATTTAAATGATAAAATCAAGGATAAAATCAGGGAATATATTAGATACCCAATCGAGTTGTTTGAAAACCCCCGAAAGAATCTCCCAAAATCGTATTCCAAAGCTCAAAATATGAGAAAAATGGCCAAACCCTTGATATAAAGGATTCTGCCCAGCACTTCCGCATCTGCGGATACTTAAGCGAGTCACACCTCCTTTTTTACCACCCACCCCGAGAGGGAAGTATATAAGAGAGTTTTTCCAATTAAAGTGACACTATTTGAAATGAGATTATTTATTTATCATAGTTGCCGCTTGGGTTAGTTTATTTGGTGTCCCAAGTGATCGGTTTATTTTAAATCCCAAATCGAGGAAGTTTTATTTTTAAAGAGTCTGCGAACCAGAAATTCTACATAAGGAATTCTTTTAATCCGGGAGAAGGTGTTTAGGTATTCCCCGGTTCCGTAGTTCTAGCAAGGTCTCTTAGTGATTATTACTTGGCTTAAATTGTTTAACTACTCATTTTTAGGACCTATGTGCATTTATCTTTCTACTGCTTTTAAATCACTTGAATTATTCGTAATTAAAGAATTGAGTTACGCGCACGTATACTCTTTCTTTTTGGCACGTCAAAATCATGTCACGCGAACGTGTCCACGATTAATAATGCTTTTGTTGATTTATTAAGAAAGGTTTAGTTGAAGTTGCGCGAACGCATTTTTCGAATCATTTTTTAGAATTAAATTTGCAATTATGTTATGTGAACGTATACATAATCACAATACTAGTCTAAATCGAGCCCAATTATTTCCCGAACTACTTTGAGATTATTGAAAGGTCATGAGATAGGGAAATCATTGTGGAAGAAATAAAGTAAATTAGTTATGGAAACATGGGCTAGTTTGTAGCCTTATTGACAATTGGGCCAAACCAATTAGGCGAACAAAGGGGCATTTGCATCTATACCCGCTTTTTGTGCCATATTTTAACCTGTGCCCGCTTTGCAAAAAAAATTGCAAGCGTACCCGCTTTTTCACATAACTTCATCACACGGGGCTGAAGTAGCAAAAGCAATTGCACAAAACTTCAGTATTTTAGTAGCCGGGCCTGAAGTTCAGCTCTAGAGCTGAAGTTTTTGTTTTGTAACTCGCGAACTTCAGCTCTAGAGCTGAAGTTTGCCAGTTATAAAATAAAAACTTCAGCTTTAACCGGGAAACTTCAGCCAGTTATAAAATAAAAACTTCAGCTTTAGAGCTGAAATTTTTGTTTAGTAACCTGGAAACTTCAGCTCTAGAGCTGAAGTTTTCCAGTTATAAAATAAAAACTTCAACTCTAGAGCTGAAGTTTTTGTTTAGTAACCCAGAAACTTCAGCTCTAGAACTTAAGTTTTCCAGTTATAAAATAAAAACTTAAGCTCTAGAGCTTAAGTTTTCCAGTTATAAAATAAAAACTTAAGCAGTTTTCCAGCTTAAGTTTTTTAGTTATAAAATAAAAACTTAAGCTCTAGAGCTTAAGTTTTTCAATTATAAAATAAAAACTTAAGCAGTTTTCCTGCTTAAGTTTTTCAGTCCAGTTATAAAATAAACACTTAAGCAGTTTTCCAGCTTAAGTTTTCCTGTTATAAATTAAAACTTAAGCTCTAGAGCTTAAGTTTTTCAGTTATAAATTAAAAACTTAAGCAGTTTTCCAGCTTAAGTCTTTCGGTTATAAAATAAAAACTTAAGCAGTTTTCCAGTTATAAAATAAAAATTTAAGCAGTTTTCCAGCTTAAGTTTTCCAATTATAAAATAAAAACTTAAGCTCTAGAGCTTAAGTTTTCCAGTTATAAAATAAAAACTTAAGCAGTTTTCCAGCTTAAGTTTTCCAGTTATAAAATAAAAATTTAAGGAGCTGAAGTTTTTGTTTAGTAACAGGGAAACTTCAGCTCTAGAGCTGAAGTTTGCCAGTTATAAAATAAAAACTTCAGCTCTAGAGCTGAAGTTTGCCAGTTATAAAATAAAAACTTCAGCTCTAGAGCTGAAGTTTCCCAGTTATAAAGGGAAGCTGAAGCTTTTTAAAAAGTGGGTACGAATGCAAACAAAAAGATAAAATAGCTACAGATTAAAAAGGGGCGCCCAAATAGGGCGCCCCGTGCAATTTTTACGAACAAAACAGTCATTGAGCGGGAAAGTTTTGAACTCGTGTGGTCCATTCTTCATTTACTATTTTACCATTATAGTAGCCTAAATATAAAAGGCTCTAATTGTTCGATTCATTTTAAGACTTAAAATACCACTAATGTAACTCAAATAGCAACAAAAATCAGGATCCTAAAAGTTATTTATGCTTTAACAGAAACAAATATGACGACTAGTGAATAAAGTAATCTATTTACATGAAATCAAGAACTCTAAATATATGGCTTCAGGACCAAAATATCTAAGCAAATTTCAGCATAGACTCACATTCATAAAGAGAAAGAAGAAATTGCAAGAGACAAGATAAGCAATGAATCTAATCCTTCATTTCTGAAACTCGGTTAGGCAAAAAAAATCTTCAAAACGTGAAGCATAAGAATTTACATCTAAATCAAAATACAGAGAAGTTTTTTCGAATGAACTGAGATCGGAACCGTTATCGACAAACTTGTACGACACCTCGGCTAATACTCGTCGAACTCCAGAGAAGATGAGTGTGTTCGTGGGCTTTTATGACTGTTTCGAGGTCTTTTCTGCAGCCGGTTTCGCTTCTCTTTGAAGCTGGATTATGCTGTGCTTTTGGTCCTCTTTTAGGACTATTTTAATGTTATCTTTCAGGTGGCTTCAATGGGGAAAGGTGTCTGCCTTCTCAGCTGGTTTTGGAAGCTAAAATGACATCAATGGAGTCTTAGGGTTCTGGGTTGTTAGTTTTTTTTTTGTGTGTTGAAGATGAAGATATGAGGGGTCTCGTTTGGGTGACGGTGAGTTCCTAGGGTTCTTGTTAAGAAGATGCAGAAGAGAGGTCAGCTATGTTCTCTTTTCGTCAAGAAAATCTGGAAAATGCTCCAGCTCCTCCGTTACTGTTGTTGCGTTTTCTTTAATTCTAGCTCTAGGTTTTCTGTTGTTTTCATTCAAGAGGAAGAAGAAAGGTTTTAGGTCCTCTTTGAATAGGAAACAGCGGACTAGTGTGTTTGTTTTTAGGTGTTTTAGGTGTGTTATATAGGGGTATGAATTAGGTTAGGGGTATGGATCTATGAATTATGAGCTTGGTAATTATGGACTAGGTCCAAATATTATGCCTAAAAATGGGTTGCTCGAGCTCAAGTTTTATTCTTTTCTCGGCGAATAAGACTAAAATACTACCTTATTTATTAATTAATTTTACTTAAATAAAATAACTATTAAAATAAGACTGATCGTTAAAATAAACTATACTCCCTCCGTTTCAATTTATGTGAACCCATTTGACTGGGCACGTAGTTTAAGAAAAGAGAGAAGACTTTTGAACGTGTAGTGTAAAATGAAGCACATATATTTTGTGTGGCTATAAATCATTGCATAAAGGTAAATTCTTTCCAAATAGGGAAAGAGGTCATTCTTTTTTGCACGGACTAAAAAGAAAATAGGTTCACATAAATTGAAAAGGAGGGAATATTATTTTTTGTATTTTTTTAAGATTAAAAAAGACTACAAAATATTAATGGAACTATTTTTGTAATTTTTATCTTTCTTGTAATAAAATAAAGTAAAAGAGTAAAAATTAGTTGAAATAGCTATATTAGGCCTAAATTAAATATTTACGTGCTAATATATGAAAAATCTTGGGGAGGGTCAAAAATCACATGTCTACAGCTGCCCCTCTTTGACTGGAAACGCGAAGAGCTTTCAGACAAAGAATGATTAGATAAGTTTTTTTGACCCGACCCTTATTTAGGGAAACCGAAAGCTAAAAGAAAGGAGAATGTGATCGAGCCCTGGTATCTGAGATGTCTACATATCCCTGGCTATAAAGGAATCAGGCCATGTGTAGTTCAGAAGTGAATGAGGTGATGGAGTACCAAGGTTGAGAGCCGAGCGAGGTGCTGTCGAGGTTCCGGTCCGCGGTCCCATTATTACATCAAAATCAAAAATGAAAAAGACTAACTAAGCCTATCAGCTACAAGTTAAAGATTCCTATCTATGAGTCTTCTGAAGCTTGATCTTGAGTCTTGGTTGGTTTTCATGCTGACTCTGATCTGAATCTTGATGCTTGTTAGTTGTAGGAGTTTATTCAATCCTCTTCAGCTTTATCAAATCAAGACGGGACATGCAGAGCTTGTGTTCTCAGCCATGTCTTGAGTAGCCTGTGAGCACGTGATTTTTGCCATAAGCAAATAGTTCCCAAAAATTCAAACAAAATAATTTTTCTTTATTTTTTACAATTTTTTGTGCATTTTGGTGTCATTTTCTGATAATTGCTGCTTTTATTTGTGCATGATAATTCATATAAAATATAAAAAAAAAAAACGCATTTGCATTTAGGTTTTAACTTCATGTGTTAGTATTAATTAGGGATTAATTTGTTTTAGAATAGGATATGAAGAAAATGACAAAACATAGTTCACTTTTGCATTTTAATTGTTTTAATCGTGAATTTGTCGAAAAAATAGGTTTTAAATAATTTTAGAATTTAATTAGTTTAGCTTTGGAATATTAGGACTTTATTTTAATTTTTTGCACACTTATAAAATTAGGAAAAAATAAACA
>MU694668.1:37897-52417 GCA_026770625.1 Nicotiana glauca | reverse complement strand
CACCTTGTGTGCAGATCCAGGGCAGTCTCAGGCTGAGTGATTCTAGTTGATTCAGAGTTCTTTCTGGGAGTATTTGAGGTAGCTGCAGGGCGTTCGCAGCCGATGATTCTCCCATCTATCTTTATCCTTTATTTTCGCATTTTCAGTATTAGACAAACTTTGTAGTAGGATATTATGTCGTCATTAGAGGCTCATGGTCGTGACACCAGGTCCTAGTTAGGCTGTTTGGGTATTTTGTTAGACTTTTCACATTATTATCAGTATTTCAGATTCTTGTCTTTAATGATACTTAACTTTATCTGTTTAGTAAACGGGGTTATTGATATAAATGGTGGGGCTTGCCTAGTAGTGTGTTAGGCGCCATCACGACCGGGTTGGGGTCGTGACATTATCGTTTTATCAAACTCATTGTTCTCATTTGATTTGAAGATATAGTAATTTTCATTAAATTTATTATTCAAAGCAGGAGACAATATATCTTGATGCCTTAATGTCACAACCCAATTTCCATACCCGGTCGTGATGGTGCCTCTCCTGAAGACAAGGCCAACCAACAGAACATCAATACCTCTTTTAACAGTTACTTAGCATGAATAAGTCTAAAACATGGATAATATAGTCATAAGTGCGGAATAAACGTGATAAAATAGGGAAACCATCCCAACTCAACCCGAAATCGGGGTGTCATAAGTCACGAGCATCTAAAGAATCCTAACTCTATTACAAGACCACTAATATACATATTGGAATTTAACATCAATGGAAGAAATATGGTGCCGCGAACGCTGACGGTCTCCTGGCACAGCTACGATAGCAAGATCTCCAATCAGCTCAAAACCCACTACCGGGTGAACAATTACCTGGATTTGCACACGAGGTGCAGGGAGTAAAGTGAGTACTCCAACTCAATGAGTAATAAAAGTAAATAATAACTAAGTGGCAAGAAATCACGTAAAAGCACTCCATCATGCTATATAGGACAGTACGACCCTTTGAGAAAATAGTAAAACCGTGAAAATCCTTTAGACAATATTGGTTCAGTTTAAAAACCTCTTTTGAAAATATCCTCTTCCAACAATCAAGCATATGAATGCGATATCAGATAGTGCAAGTCAGCACATAAGTTAGCCCCTCGGGCACAACACTCTACCAACAAATAACACCAGGGTATCTGGTAAACAGTGCAAGAATTAGCATGGATGCCAATGATATGAGAGTGCTGAATGTCATGCCACGTAGTACAAATAGGAGCCAATGCATGAATGCAATGCAATGCACATGACCGCTGTGGCGCGCAGCCCGATCCATTTGGGTACCCGCGCTTACTGTGGGGGTTCAGACTCCGGAAGGGCTCCTACAGCCCAAGCGCAATATCAATATCATATCGCTGCGACGTGCAGCCCGATCCATCCTCAGTCCAGAACATGCATATGAGCCACTAAGGCGATGTCAAGTAATAGTTCTCAGCTCCAAACGTCAGAAAATGTAGTTTAAGTTTTAAAACCTTAGAAGTATGACTAGACATTTCAAAACAGTGTTTAACTTAGGACTAAAATCATTTAACATGCAAAGTATCATGGAAACAGTGATAATAATCCCTAAAGGATTCAATCAGTTCGCACGAGAGCCAATTACGACAATTAATCCATTTTTATAAGGATATCAACTAGCTTCAATCAATTAGGTAGTTATTTCATTAAGCGGGACGGAACAAGTCACAATCCCCAACGGTGCTCTACCCCACGCCTGTTATCCGGCGTGCAAGTCACCTCAATACAGCACTATGATGCACAAACCCGGGGTTTCAAACCCTCAGGATATCATTTACAAGTATTACTCACCTCGAACGGGTGAAATCTCTAGCTCGCGGCGCCTTTGCCCCTCACATTAGCCTCCACGTGCGTCGAATCTAACCAAAATCAGAGCGATTACATCACAATATGCTAAGGGAACAATACCCAATCGAAAACAATAGAGAAATAGCAAAAATCTCGAAACTAGCAAAACCTGAGCCCCAGGACCGCTTCTCGAAAAATTATAAAATTCACATCACCGGATTCCTCGTCTCTCCACGAGTCCATACATATCAAGTTTATCAAAATAGGAGTTCAAATGCCCCCTCAAATCCCAAATTTTTCATTTCAAAAACCAAGCCCTAGTTCTTCCAATTTTCACCTAATTTTCCAAGAATTAAAGGTGGATTCTTCAATAAAATAGCATTTCTAGGTCATGAGACTTACCTCCAATCGATTCCCGTCACAACCCTCTTCAATTTCTACCAAAAAGCTCTTGAGGTGGTTCAAAAATGGAGGAAAAAATGAATGGGTCACGGATGAAATATCATAAATAAACCCTTCTATCGCCCAGCTTTAACCTTACGCGAATGCTGTCAACCCCCCCCCCCCCTGCGTTCGCGAAGAACAACTTTGTTGACCACCATTTTACGCTACGCGAACGCGTAACACTGAACGCGATGCTTTAAGTCCTCCTGCTACGCGAACGCGAGGCCACTCACGCGAACGCAATGGCCCAGAAAACACAACTACGCGAACGCGTAGAACCCTTCCGCGAACACGAAGGCCAAAAGTGGCCTGCAACATCTGTGCACTTTTCTGCAATGTTCTAAGTCCAAAATCCTCCGTTTAGCCATCCGAAATCACCCCGAGGCCCCCGGGACCTTAATCAAAAATACCAACATAACCCAAAACATCATACGAACTTGTTCCAATCATCAAAACACATCAAACAACACTAAAATCATCAATTCACATCGGATTCAAGCCTAAGTTTCTTCAAAACTTCCGAAACACACATTCGATCAAAAACCCGACCAAAACACCTCCAAATGACCTGGAATTTTACCCGCACATTCAAAATCACCTAACGGAGCTACTGAAACTCTCGGAATTCCATTCCGACCCTCGAATCAAAATCTCACCCATCAACCGGAATTCGCCAAAATACTAACTTCGCCAATTCGAGTCTAATTCTACATCGGACCTCCAAAATCACTTCCGACCACGCTCCTAAGTCACAAATCATCCCCCGAAGCTAACTGAATCACCGAAAATCACATTCGAACCCTCATTCGCATAAGTCAACGTCCGGTTGACTTTTCCAACTTAAGTCTTCCTTAAAGAGACTAAGTGTCTCGTTTTTTATCAAAATCAGCCCAAATCAACTCTAACACACCATATACCGATTACGAAACATGCAGAAACATAAAATGAGGAAAACAAAGCAATAACACATGAGACGACGGGCCGGGTCATCACATCCTCCCCAACTTAAACAAATGCTCGTCCTCGAGCGTATCCAGGGTTGTTCTAGGAGCCAATCAATAGTTAAATAATCTTTCCAAACATACACCCGGGGTTATCCCGCGTCACCCTATCTCATATAGGTCCGATAACACAACATAGATGAAATCTCACAATCCATCGAGACCATAAACCGTGGAACCACATTGCACTTTCTGAAATTATAAACAAGACCAGAACCTCACATCTATACTCAGAATAAGTCCGAACTAGCTGTAATATCCCATACATGTAACCTCCGTGAAATCATATGATATACCACATAATCCAGCACTTGAAACGATAACTTTTATTCACAGTAGTTACCCACAACAACCAAATACTGATAAAAACAACCTTTTATTAGCTAAAGTCTTAATCCAACATTTTCACATACTGCCAACAACAAGTGAAACATGCGATAAACCATAACCATTCCTCAGATCAACCAGTCATGAAGCCACTTCCCTCTGACTAATATCACAACAGAGTTCCGGGCCAAACCTCGATATTATCCTTCTAACAAGCTGAGATCAAATCTGTTTGTATTCATTAATGACTCTAACGATCACCTCGAATCCAACACAGCACTCTAGTGATATGACACCTCGACACAGGCCTAAGCCACAACTTGCATATACATGGACCAACAAGAAACGGTCTGAACATACTCAAATTACGACAAATGACTCAAAAAAAAGAGATGTAACTCAAACTCCTCAGTACCATCACAACACAAGGCTGGGACCCTGTCCCACATCATAGAAATAGAATACCTGAATCTACCCTGAAGGGTCATAACTCCACGTAGCCTCGCTACAATGCGCGATCCTATCCAAACACTGTTACACATGAAGCACCTCCAGTCGCTATGCCCAAAATCAACAGCCACGCATAATTTTTTTTTTTTTATGTTTGAAACTAAAGCAATTCATTACACCCACGGTGAAACAAATAGCATACATCACACAACCTGATAGGCCATAACCAATACCCCATTTACCGAGCAACACTCAATTACTCTTCCCGCTCAACTTCCACTATGAATCCCCAATAGAAATGCACCACGTGTGCCTATAACCAACAAGTCATAACGCCTCACAGCACAGAAAAAGCAACTCATAGACCTCCCCAAATCACTAACAAGCTCAAGAACAATCGAATAAACCTATCCCTCAATAATACAACTCGGGGCTGACCAAGCTAACTCTAAGATAAATATATAGCCACCTCGGCCTGCCAACGAACTTAATATCAAGAAGCCTGAAGCTACTCCTTCCACTACTATAACTCCTGTCGGAGTCGTATGATACGCTTCCCGGCACCAATCAATACTGAAATCCACAACCTCGCCTGGCGACATGCCCGGCCACAAGAAATGCATCCAAAAAAGAGTCCCTCAATACTGGAACTGAATCAATGGTAGAACCTCTACACTGATATCTGCCACAAAGGCCCAATTAAGGAAAGCAATCCTTCCCAGCTCCGCTGGTCTTTGGAATACAAACCACCCTGTTAGAACATAATCCGATGCACTCCGCCACGCAACCTGTGGCATTTCCCGACATAACCGATAGCACAATATTCTAGAATAACCCAACACTGAGACAATCAGTCTACACCCCAATGTCATATCCAAATTCTAATATATCAAGCAAAGAAAGATCCACTTGGGCTTCCAAATCCCAATAGCCGCTAACGGTACTCGTACACACGATCCACAACCGCTACACAGTCTGAACCCGAGAACTCCCAGTCTCCAACTCCATATAGCACACAAATCACTGTACCTGATCCCAAATTCTGTAGTATGAATACATATTACACCTTGATTATCCAATCATTCCACGAAGATATCCTAAAATCCTTCTGTGCCATCAAACAAACTCAGATATCAGCAGTTGATTTAGCAAGAAAGGGCCACAATACTACCGAAGTATCATCAGTTTAATCACATTACCCTTTCCTGAGACGTATACTCTTGTCAAATCACTTCCAATTAGCAGTACCATTTCCTTGATTACCTGAGGCTACCCGTTGCCTAAATATTGTATGAACTTCTTTTCAGAACTGAACTGAAACCTCGCACATACCAGTCTTAGTCCTCTACAACATACCGCATATACCATACCCTCCAAGGGTAACATGAGAACTTTTATCTCCCTTCCGCGTCGCATACATCGACATACTCAACTAGTCAAGAAGTTTCATTGATCCCATTTAGAAGAAAAATCATTACACACTCCATGCTTCGCATACCCATAGAAAATATACTCATCTTCAAACCACGGTAAAACCCAACAAGAACATCTCTACCAATTCTATTTGTACAAGCTAAATTGTCAGGACTGAATCCTTCTAACTAGGCCAAGCTAAACAAGTTGTTAGAACTCAAGAGCTTTGCTGCAAAATACCTGTACGAACTCATTGCCTCGAACACACACAAAGAATTAATCATACCTTTACCATTCTAGTTCGGTCTACCATCAAGCTACTTCATTTATCTAGGTTTCCTTCTGATTCATTTCCAACTTGATATTCCCTCTTGCTGTAGAACCACAGTTCCTCAACTCAGGCTCACTACACGAGACCCCAGCACAAGACCACACTGTCTAAGACCCATAGGCCACTGAATACTCTCTCAACTGATCCCAGAAATACCACATTCTAGGATACCTTACCCCGAAGAGCTTTCTGCGACTCTGAATTCGTTACTATTACTTTCCAGATACCGATACATAGGATCCCATAAGCAACATAAAAATACCACAAGTCTTGACCTTCCCCAATAAAAACACAATCCCTAACCACATACACAACCTTAAGACACCTGGTTATCTCATGCAAATCTTGAACACGTTAAAACCATTCTCGAGAGTCATTCACTCTTATTCAAACTACAAATTACCTAACTTAACGAACAGAACCACTCGTGCCTTATTAGCACTCTGACACCGCAGAACATAAGCTCGTACCAATACAAACAACCATCTTCCTTCTCTATACACTGAGCATTCTTTGTCAACCACAGCTCAAGACATCCTAGTATTTTCTCACATCTACGAAAGCACCATATAACCTTTGTCAAAATTTTGGTTCACTCGTGCCATCCTTGGCTCAATTTCTCCAACCAGGACTGATCCAACAGCATACCTCGAAAATGGAAACAACATAGCACATAAGCGTGCGATCAGCTAATCAACAGCAACCTCCCTAACTTGGCTCGAAGCCATCTATCAGGACACATTTAATAACCCATAATACTTTTACTATAATGATGCCACAGTATTATGGTAAGATTAAACTCAAATCATCTACTAGATTATGAAAACACAGATCATCTGGTACTGAAATCCTCTACAAACCTCGCATTCATCCCCACATCAGCTGAGTCCACTCTCTTAAGCGACCCAAATTTTTAAATTACAACACGTACCTTTCAATTAGGCCAAATACATAACTGGACCCTCAAACTTGGCTTTTTTTGTCACTTGGACACTTAAACATAGAGTTGTTCCTATCAGGCCCTTCAACTACACCACATATGTGCCAATTAGACACTTTGTAGACCATCTGAGAAAAACTTTTATAAAAATTATTGGATATGTAATTAGTTGCACTTGTGTATTTGATAACTTTTAAGGCTTTCTTCTTTGCTTATGAAGTAGCTGCATTTGTGTATTTGACAGCTTTGTTCTTTTGCTGAAGTATTATTTTTGTTAAAAGTTGTTAATGTCAAAATGCAACTTCTACCAACCACTTGTGCGTTCTAGTTTGTAAAGTTTTATTTCAATAGCTTACAAGTGTCGTGCAAAGAGAACAAGCATGCAAAATGAGAATAGTCAAATCCATGTACACTATATTTTCTTTTAAAAAAAATTAAGAGGATAAATGATGAGTTCACGAGAAGAAGAAGAGAAATAGAATGTAAGATAAAAGTTGGCTTTAATTAGAATAATATATTAGAATGTCATAATAATATAATAATAATAATAATAATAATAATAATAATAATAATAATAATAATAACAACAACAACAACTCATAACCTTTTTCTCATTTTTACGCGTCTTTCCACACGCACTCAATTATGTCACTACAAAGTGTCTAATTGGCATAGATGTGGCTTAGTTGAAGGGCCTAATAGGAACAACTCTATGTTCAAGTGTCCAAGTGACAAAAAAGATCAAGTTTAATGGTCCAATTATGTATTCTGCCTTTCAATTACACATGGGATCTTCTAACAGACACATAAGGATCATACCCCTCAAGAACACTCCGTAGGAGATAACCCACCTACTTCGCCTCAATTTAGTATTTCAGCACACCTTCTACCATTATATATGTTACACAGTCATTTAGTACACAGTCATTTAGTCTTCCTGAGTCTGAACTCATACCGCCATATGTAATGCACTTTACTTTCCAACTAGGAGACACAAAAAATATTCTTCACGCGCCCATAACTCGGGGCTACACAACAGATCACAATAGGTAACGAATCACTTACCAGTTCATCTATTATCTAGCAGACTTTTTCGTTACTACAAAGTCATATAAATACACCTCGCAGCACTAACATACTCATCACATGGATATCCAACCGTCATTCTGGCTAATAAGGACAATACTGAACATATAAGTTCAAAACACTTGCTAATGCGATCAGCACCTCAGTGCTCAAGCCCTAGACAAGAGTTGGCCTCAAGTCCTCCAGACTGGCCCAACATCAAACTCACGGAGATCAAATCTCGCCCCTTGATCGGGGAAACACAAGCCATCAAGGCACATACAATACTGAGCGCCCACGTGCGCATACAGATGTGTGGAAGAAATTTCAAGAGTTATATCTCAAGTTGAATCAAGTACGCACGATAAGAATTCCAAGGATATGAAGTTTTCCTAAAAGTTCTGTAGCCTCTAAAGGATAAATACAGACGACTCTGTACCGATCTGCGAGACTCTACTAAACCTGCTCGTGACTCGTGAGACCTAGTAACCTAGGCTCTGATACCAACTTGTCACGACCCAATTTCCATACCCGATCGTGATGGCGCCTCTCGCGAAGACAAGGCCAGCCAACAGAACATCAATACCTCTTTTAACATTTACTTAGCATGAATAAGTCTAAAACATGGATAATATAGTCATAAGTGCGGAATAAACATGATAAAATAGGGAAACCATCCCGACTCAGCCCGAAATTGGGGTGTCACAAGTCACGAGCATCTAAAGAATCCTAACTCTATTACAAGATTAGTAATATACATATTGGAATTTAACATCAATGAAAGAAATACGGTGCCGCGAACGCTGACGGTCACCTGGCACAGCTACGCTAGCAAGATCTCCAATCGGCTCAAAACCCACTACCGGGTGAACAATTACCTGCATCTGCACACGAGGTGTAGGGAGTAAAGTGAGTACTCCAACTCAAAGAGTAATAAAAGTAAATAATAATTGAGCAGCAAAAAATCACGTAAAAGCACTCCATCATGCTATATAGGACAGTACGACCCTTTGAGAAAACAGTAAAACCGTGAAAATCCTTTAGAAAATATTGGTTCAGTTTAAAAACCTCTTTTGAAAATATCCTCTTCCAACAATCAAGCATATGAATGTGATATCAGATAATGCAAGTCAGCACATAAGTCAGCCCCTCGGGCACATCACTCTACCAACAAATAACACCAGGGTATCTGGTAAACAGTGCAAGAAGTAGCATGGATGCCAATGATATGAGCGTGCTGAAAGTCATACCACGTAGTACAAATAGGAATTAATACATGAATGCAATGCAATTCACATGACTGCTACGGCGTGCAGCCCGATCTACTTGGGTACCCGCGCTCACTGTGGGGGTTTAGACTCCGGAGAGGCTCCTACAGCCCAAGCGCAATATCAATATCACACCGCTGCGGTGTGCAACCTGATCCATCATCAGTCCGGAACATGCATATAAGCCACTAGGGCGATGTTAAGTAATAGTTCTCAGCTCCAAACGTCAGAAAATGTAGTTTAAGTTTTAAAACCTTAGAAGTATGACTAGACATTTCAAAACAGTGTTTAATTCATGACTGAAATCATTTAACATGCCAAGTATCATGGAAACAGTGATAATAATCCCTAAAGGATTCAATCAGTTGGCACGAGGCCCAATTACGACAATTAATCCATTTTTATAAGGATATCAACTAGCTTTAATCAATTAGCTAGTTATTTCATTAAGTGGGACGAAACAACTCACAATCCCCAATGGTGATCTACCCCACACCCGTTATTCGGCGTGCAAGTCACCTCAATACAGCACTATGATGTGCAAGCCCGGGGTTTCAAACCCTCAGGATATCATTTACAAGTATTACTCACCTCGAACGGGTAAAATCTATAGCTCGCGACACTTTTTCCTCTCAAATTAGCCTCCACGCGCGTCGAATCTAACCAAAATCAGAGCGATTACATCACAATATGCTAAGGAAACAATACCCAATTGAAAACAATAGAGAAATAGCAAAAATCTCGAAACTAGCAAAATTCGAGCTACGGGCCCGCTTCCCGAAAAATTACGAAATTCATATCATCGGATTCCTCGTCTCACCACGAGTCCATACATATCAAGTTTATCAATCGGAGTTCAAATGCCCCTTCAAATCCCAAATTTTTCATTTCAAAAACCAAGCCCTAGTTCTCCAATTTTTCACCCAATTTTCCAAGAATTAAAGGTGGATTCTTCAATAAAATAGCGTTTTTAGGTCAAGAGACCTACCTTCAATCGATTCCTGCCACAAACCTCTTCAATTTCTAGCAAAAAGCTCTTGAGGTGGTTCAAAAATGGAGGAAAAAATAAATGGGCCGTGGATGAAATATCATAAATAAACCCTTCTGTTGCCCAGCTTTAACCTTACGCGAACGCGGTCAAGCCCCCCCTCCACCGCGTTCGCGAAGAACAACGTTGTTGACAACCATTTTACCTTACGCGAATGCATAACACTGAACGTGAATCCGATGCTTTGAGTCCTCCTACTATGCGAACGCGATCTCCTCTACGTGAACGTGATGCACAGGGATATCATCCTACGCGAACGCGACTCCTTCATCGCGAACGCGATGAACAAACTAGGCAGGGCCCCCAGGCCCTTCTACGCAAAAGCGAGGCCACTCACGCGAACGCGATGGCCCAGAAAACTCAACTACGCGAACGTGTAGAACCCCTCCGCGAACGCGAAGGCCAAAAGTGGCCTGCAACAGCTGTGCACTTTTCTGCAATGTTCTAAGTCCATAATCCTCCGTTTAGCCATCCGAAATCACCCCGAAGCGCCCGGGACCTCAACAAAAAACACCAACATAACCCAAAACATCATACGAACTTGTTCCAATCATCAAAACACATCAAACAACACTAAAATCATCAATTCACATCGGATTCAAGCCTAAGTTTCTTCAAAACTTCCGAAACAGACATTCGATCAAAAACCCGACCAAAACACCTCCAAATGGCCTGAAATTTTACCCGCACATCCAAAATCACCTAACGGAGCTACTGCAACTCTCGGAATTTCATTCCGACCCTCAGATCAAAATCTCACCCATCAACCGGAATTCGCCAAAATACTAACTTCGCCAATTCAAGTCTAATTCTACACCGGACCTCCAAAATCACTTCCGGCCACGCTCTCAAGTCACAAATCATCCCCAAAGCTAACCGAATCACTGGAAATCACATCCGAATCCTCCTTCGCATAAGTTAACGTCCGGTTGACTTTTCCAACTTAAGTCTTCTTTAAAGAGACTAAGTGTCTCGTTTTTTATCAAAACCAGCCCAAATCAACTCTAACACACCATATACCGATAACGAAACATGCAGAAACATAAAATGAGGGAAACGAAGCAATAACACATAAGACGACGGGCCGTATCGTCACACTTATATTTTTATTCAAAAAAAATTATTTCATTCATATTCAATGGTCATCATTGTTATTAGATCTTATTAAATAAGGAATTGAATTTACATTTTCGATTGTTCTTCTTTGGTTATAAATTAGATTAAGGAGCTATAATTATTTTAAGCAACTTAAATACAAAAATGATTATCTAAGTAAAAATCTTATTTGCTTTTGAATATAAACATTAGGAGTTTCAATGAGTAGTTCAAATAAAAAAACTATTAGAAATATTTTTAGTTTGTTTTAAATATTAAAAAAAATATTACATATAAAATTATATCTAATATATAATCTGATGTATGTATTATCCATCATTAATGATTAAACATCTTATATTGAAAACGGAAAATTTGTAGGTCATCTTAAACTCTTTGTGCATATGCGTCACGAACTAAATTCCATTTTAGGATGTGATGGCGATTGGCGCCCAATATCGTTGTTAGGCAAGCCAACAGTGAACAATCTAGTAATTTTCCATTTTAATATATTTTTCAAGTAAATAATGTTCCTTAATTTAAAGGATTTAATGCATAATGGATTTAAAATAATCAAAAAAAGCGGCTAAATGCAATCATAACTGTAGAAATACAACCCAAAATCATAAGTCTACTAATGTGTGTCAAGAATCAATGTCACAAGTGTATGAGCTACTAATAGAATATACAAAAGACTTATACTCTACTGTCGGAAATAGAATAGACAGAAAATAAATCAAAAGAGAGACTCCAGCTGCTGCTGAACGGCTCGGAAGGGCAGATCACTGTATAGTCTCGAACCAGAAGTCATGCGTGCATGCGGGACTGATAACCAGATGCACCTGCCTCAGATTCTGCACATCAAGTGCAGAAGTGTAGCATGAGTACATAAACAACATGTACCCAGTAAGTATCTAGTCTAACCTCGAAGAAGTAATGACGAGGGGTCGACTTCGACACTTACTATGGGCTAAATATATAATAATATGAAGTTCTAATTAAGCATGATATACATAAAATGATAATAAAATGCAGAGCAGGAAAATAAGTAAATAATCTTTTCATTTAATGTAAGAACCAAGTCATTTCTCTCATCTACTCCTTTCACTTTCCAAGTCCATGAAACGATATTAAATATAAAAGGGTTCCAATATCTCACGCACGAATTATGACAAGGACGTACGGCTCGATCCAAATGTACATACAAATATATTATGCACTGCTGAGGGTCAAGCGGCCCGAACCATAGATGTATCAATTTAACATGTTGAGGCGAATGGATCGCTCCCATGAGAGTAATAGAAATTTATCCGCACGCGGAATATACTTGCGAAGCGGTCGGACATAGATTTTTTCAAGTTATTATAATATCTCTCAATTATTTTTCAAAATAAGAAATTCAACTAGGAACCTTTAAAATTTGCAATCCTCACTCTCCGCTTTAATCCAAACAATTAGAATGCATAAACAAGCAACAGTATCAACAATACATGGTGTAAGCCTAAATTTACTCGGGCATCAGCATGAATAGTAGCTACACACGGACTCTCGTCACTTCGTGCATATATATCCCCTACAAAAAGAAGTACATATTGATAAAGTTCACCTATAGGGTTAATTTCCCTCTTATAATATTAAAAAAAAAGACTTACCTCGTCTCAAGGCCTATTTCCCGATCCAAGAATGTGCTCACACCTTCAATTCGGTGCGTAATCTGCAAAAACTAATCAAATGGTACATAAACTAATCAATACATGCTCAAACGTTCGTATTCCAACTATTAAAGAGGTTACCCAACCTAAATGTAAGATTCTTAAAATTCACCCCCGGGCCCACATGCCCGAATTTCAGAAATATTCGAAGAAAGTTATTACCCATAACCTCATGAACTAAAATATATGATTTTCACTAAATTCCATAACCATTTTCGTGGTAAAATCCAATTTTCATCAAATTTAGGTTTTTCCTCTAAACCTATGATTTCCATAAATTTTCATGTTAAAATCTACCCATAATCTATGTATTAAACTCATATTAGGTAGAAATTACTTACCTTCAAAAGTTAGGTTGAAATCCCTTTCTTTAAAGCTTTAAAATTGCCAAAGAGTGCAATAAATGAACCCAAAATGGTCTACATCCCGATTTAAAACACACTGCCCAACTTCCTTCTTCATCGCGAACACGACAGAGGCCTCACGAACGAGGAGGCCAACTTGGCCTACCCTTCGTGAACACGAGGGCTCCATCGGGAATGCGAAGCATAAAAGTTGCCCAAGTCTATCCCAGGCTCTTCTATGCAAGCGCAAGTCGCCTCACACGACCACGAAGGTTACAGGTAAACCTTCGCGAACGCGGATTAGCTATCGCGAATGCATAATAGAAAATTCCCCCATCCCCAATTCATTCATCGTGAAAGCAAGAGTCGCTCCGCGTTCATGAAAAAGGAAACTAGAACTGGAATTTTTTGTTTTTCCAACATGGCTTCGAGCGGTCCAAAGCTCACCCGAGCCCCTCGGAACCCCGTCAAAATGCACCAACAAGTGTGCAAACATGATACAGACCTGCTCGAACTCTTAAAAGTTTGAATCCACAACAAAACTAAGAATCTCATCCTAAAACCAAATTGAATCAAAATATGACTTCAAGTTGCCAAATTGCTCCGAACGCACCGAATCGTACTTAGACTACTCGGAATGACACCAAATTTTGCGAGCAAGTCTTAAATCACCATACGGAGCTACTCTAGATATAGGAATTCCATTTGGATCTCGATATCACCAAAACCCGCTCCAAACCAAGTTTAAAGAACTTCAAAAGCTTCAAAGAACTAATTTCCGATATTATGCACCGAAACTGTACCGGGTCATCCAAAACCCGATCCGAGCATAGGTCCAAGTTTGAAATTATCATACAAACCTATTTGAACCGTCAAATCCCAATTCCGGGGTTGTTTTCTCAAAATATTGATCAAAGTCAAACTTAACATATAGTAGCCAACCTTAAGGAACTAATTGTTCCGCTTTCAACCCGAACCCTTCCAAATATTGAACTAACCATCCCCGCTGTCACACCTCTTTTTTCCCACAACCATATTACATGGTTGAGTAAGAAGAGTTTTTTCAATTGAAGTGATGTTTTGAAAAGGGATTATTTATTACTTAGAGTCGCCACTTGGAATAAATTAAGGTGTCCCAAGTCACCGGTTTATTTTAAATCCCAGATCGAGGAAGTTTTATTTTTTAAAGAGTCTGCAAACCAGAAATTCTAGATAAGGAATTCTGTTAACCCGAGGGAAGGTGT